>JAJOZX010001998.1:437500-545000 GCA_023014485.1 Bathynomus jamesi
GTTATTTCCATGTAAAAACCCAAATTCAAAGAATTATATTTCTTTAGCTATCTTTAAGTAAATATATATATATATATATATATATATATATATTATATATATATATATATATATTACAGGGTGTCCGAGAATTATCTGTACAAATTTTGGCTGTTATTAAAAGTCAACCATGAAGTGTAGAAATTCCATTGTTGTCCCATTTTACAGAGAATCTCATTAAGTTTTTTCTGATACCACGTTTTGACAAGTTTTTTTAGAAATGTACGCGGGTGACAGACATTGATGATTTAAAAGCAAGAATCACAGCTGCTATTGAGCGAATTGATGTGGATATGCTGCAGCGTACATGGAACATTCGGAGTATCGATTGGATGTTTTGCGAATCACTAATGGTGCACATATCGAATGTTTGTAAGAACGTTACTTTAATAAAAGAAACTTTTCAAAATACAGATTCTAAATAATCTTGTTAAGAATTTTAAGTGTGTTATCAAGAATTTTATTAAAAGATGAAATTGTACAGATAATGTTCGGACACACTGGAATTTCTAAAAACTTGTCAAAACTTAGTATCAGAAAAAACTTAATGAGATTCTCTGTAAAATGGGACAACACTGGAATTTCTACACTTCATGGTTGACTTTTAATAACAGCCAAAAATTGTACAGATAATTCTCGGACACCCTGTATATATATATATATATATATAGGGTGAACCAAATGTAGGTGGACAGTAAATGATAACGTTTATTTTGAGAATACATATTTAATTTTTTGTATACTAAATACAAAATAAAATTTAAATAAATTTAGTTATAATATTTAATATAATAAAACCAAAACACCATAGTTATAATGAACACCATAGTTATAATATAATATAACACAAACCGTATTCAACCTACTGTCCACCTACTTTTGGTTCACCGTGTATATATATATATATATATAAGGTGTTCCAAAAGCAGTGGCGGCTCGTCGGTAGTCACTGCGGAACTGCAGTACCCCTAAATTTTTTATTTACAATTGAAATAATCGAGAACAATATAAGGATGAGCTCACTAAATAACTTTTTCAATAACTTTTGGAACTTTTATTCATTGCTCAATGCTCATCCTTTTATTTCAGTAATTATTTCAACCCATTCTTAGAGACCCCACCCCTAGAATTTTTAGTCACGAGCCGCCACTGTCCAAAAGTCAGTTTACCGAGGAAAATGTTTTCTCCTGATGATTATTCTAAACATTATGACAATTTGTTTTACAGCAAAAAGCCAGCATGTCTTCAGGACCTTAAAGACTACATTTGTGAAGAATTCCAGCTCTTAAGCAATGATAAGAAACTATGTAAAGCAATTTGCCGGTCAACCGTTGACAGATACAAAATGTGCATCGAACAATATGAACGACATATTGAAAAGTTATTGTAACCAGAACTATTCTCATGTTTTGTAAATATGTTTCAGAATTTTTTTCTTTGTTTTCTTGTTTTTTAAATATATTTATGAAACAAGTTTTTTTCTTTGTACTAAACTCACCTTAGGAGAACATTTTCTTCGGTAAACTGACTTTTGGGACACTCGGTGTATATATATATACA
Source organism: Bathynomus jamesi (assembly GCA_023014485.1). NCBI lineage: Eukaryota > Metazoa > Arthropoda > Malacostraca > Isopoda > Cirolanidae > Bathynomus > Bathynomus jamesi. The sequence goes on from JAJOZX010001998.1 coordinate 439,100, forward strand.
GGGTGTCCCATAAGTCCGGCATCATAGGAGAAATTCATATTTTTCTATTTCTACAAACCATAATTCATATTTTTCTCTTTCTACAGGCCATAATGTCTATGAGCAAGGAAGAACGAATCCAGATAATTCTACTCATAGGAAATCGGAGTCAAAGAGAGGCCACTGCTGAATTTAGCAGACTGCATCCAGACCGCGAGCCAATAACACAGAGTTGTGTTAGCAGACTTGTTGCAAAGTTTAAGGAAACAGGATCCATAGAAGATAAACCACGCAGTGGACCTTGAAGGAGGTCCACTGACGATGACACAGCGACTGCTATCCTGGCTCATTTTAACAGAAGTCCCAATAAGTTTCTTCGGCGATTGTCCGCCGAGACAGGAGTGTCGAAAAGTAGCATCCATCGCATTCTTCAGGCTCACAAATGGCATCCATATAAACTTCAGATCCTACAGAAATTAAGCGAAGATGATCCCGACCGGCGGATGGAATTTTGTGAATGGGCTACAGAACAATATGCTCGGGATACCAATTTCCCGTCCACCATTCTGTTCAGTGACGAGGCTGTTTTTTATGGAAATGGTGAGGTAAATCGACAGAACACCCGCTACTGGTCTCAAAACAACCCTCACTGGTATACCTCTTCAAAGGAACAAGGTGCATCTCGAGTGATGGTATGGTGTGGCATTTGGAAGGATCGCATCATAGGCCCCCTCTTTTTCGATGAACATGTCACTGGAGGCACCTACCTACGTATGCTCAAGGAAGAAACATTTCCCAGTGTCTTGAACGAAGAAGGAAATTTCCCAACATGGTTCCAGCAAGACGGCGCTCCTGCACATTACAGCACCCAAGTAAGGGAATACCTGTACCAACAATTCCCTGGTCATTGGATACGACGACGAGGGCCTGTGGAATGGCCATCTAGAAGCCCGGATCTCACGTCACTAGATTTTTATCTCTGGGGCCACTTCAAAGCGCTGGTATACGCAGAGAAAATTAGGAGTGTTGAACATTTGCGGCAGCGCATTATTGGGGCATGTAACACCATTACTCCTGACATCATTCACCGTGTGCTTGCTGACTGGGTATCACGTCTGAATTTGTGTATTGAAAATAATGGTGGACATAATGAGCACGTTTTGTAAATAAAAGCTTTTGTTTTGCCTTTTTTTATTATTTTTCCTATGATGCCGGACTTATTGGACAACCTGTATATATATATATATATATAATTGTCCCCTGAGGTTTATTCAAGATACACACAGACCGTGTATGGAACTCTTCTGAGGAAATTAAATCCACAAGAGGCAGCCGTTTAAGGAAGAAACACGACGACATCGTGTATCTTTCCGTTTTCACTCTAGCGTAAAACGACATTTAGGAAAACATTAGCTTATTTTTTCACACATTTATCGGCTATAGAACATTAAAAGCAGTTTATAATGCGAAATACCATTTCACATACTAAGAATAAAAATATACGCTTATATATAAGCAACAAAAATAATAGTACAGAAGAAATCGGGGAAAAATATATATTAAATAAATATTTTTTGGAATTAATAAAGTTATTTCCATCAAATTTAATTCGAGATGGTCAAAGCAGGACGTGATATTTAATTCGAGATACAAAGACACATAGATAGTCGATATTTTTAAGACACGAAAACACAGATGCATCTTAATATAACACCATACTAACCCCGAACGCGAAACTATGGCTGTAGTACTAAAGTGCAGAACGGGTTTCTGCAAGGCATCGTGGAAAACACGAGCAGTAAAACACGAACATCTGCGCACTAATCTAGCACCAAACTTAATTCGAGTCTTAACCTTCCACTTTTAATTGCTCTGTGATTTAGCGCTCTAATGTAAAAACACATGAGCGTGGTATTCCTCATTTAACACCAAACAAGGCAGTGTCAAAATGATATTTAATTCGAGGCGATACTTTGTAAGGAAACACACACCAGCTGCATTAACTCTTCAATACAGACCAGACCACCAAGATCATCAAAAATATTAAGAATTCGAAGGCTACTGGACCAGAAAACATATCTAACATACACCTTAAACACTTGGGCCCACAAGGAATACTAGCTCTCACAAATATCAGCACATATTCATACCAACACTCTATTATTCCTGACATTTGGAAACAAGGTAAAATTATTACACTACTCAAACCAAACAAAAATCCAACAGAACCAGCTTCCTATAGACCCATTACTTTACTATGCACACCTTCCAAAGTAACAGAAAGACTAATCTTGCAAATCACCAACCCACACATTCCACTATCGCCTACTCAACATGGATTCAGACCTCACCACTCAACCACGACATTACTCACTAACCTCAAGCAGCACATCATGGATGGCATCAACTCCAGACGACCAGCTCAACGTACACTATTAGCAACAATAGACATTAGTAAAGCATTTGATGCTATCCCACGCTTCCCTCTCATAAACAAAATACTCAACACAAACCTGCACAATAACACCAAAAGGTGGCTGAGCAACTATCTTTCAGGAAGATACTCACATGTCACAGTTAATGGCAAGTCATCCAAAAACAAGCTTTTTCCGAACGGGGTCCCTCAAGGCTCTGTTCTCTCACCAACACTCTTCAACTTATAAATGCATGACATTCCAACACCCATAGATAACAAGCTTACATTATCATCATATGCAGATGACATCACTCTAACATCCACCCACAACAACATCGACACCGCTACAAATATCCTACAAACATACATAAACAGTATACAAGACTGGCTCACACACAATAGACTCAAAGTAGCGCCCACAAAATCAACCATAACCTTGCTTAGAAGCAACACAAAAGAACACCAGGTAATTCCACAGCTTACACTAAACAACATCAACATTCCACACACTCACAGGACCAAAATACTTGGGGTCACATACAACACATCATTATCTTTAGCAAACCACATTCAGGATATTAAAAACAAATGTACGTCAAGACTTAACACGCTTAGGGTACTAACAGGCACAAACTTTGGACACCAGCAGGAAACAACATCACTCATATACAAACAATATATTCGCTCAGTTATGGACTATGCTAGCCCATGCTGGGCACCCATTATCTCAAACACACACATAAACACCTTACAGACAATACAAAACAACGCACTTCGTATCATTACAGGATGCAATCAAACAACACCAATAGAACACCTGCACACAGAAACAAAAATACTGAAAGTTAGGGAACATTTAGACATGAGGGGAACACAATTCATGGCAGCAGCGACAACTAACCCACAACACCATTGCCACTACATGTACAATCACGCACCGACACCTCGCACCATTAAGGTAACACCAGAGAGACATTATAACCAAACACTCCATTCCATACCACGCCCCACAGACATCACACAGTACAGAAAACACATACACACACACACGTAACCCACAAAGCACTGACACGACTCGGTCCGAATGCGGTCCTAGGTGCGAAGCCACCACCCATTAACAGGTCAGAGATCAGCCTGAGCAGATCGGACCGAGTTAACTTAGCACGATTCCGATGTGGACATCACCCCAACTCACTAACATATAAACACAGACTAGACAACTCCATAGACGACACCTGCCACCTGTGCCACGACACACCACAAACAATTGAACACATTATGACAGACTGTACCTCTCTAGCACAACAACGAACACAACACAACATCACTAGTGCGCTGAACCTCTGGTCCACTCCGAAGAGGGCGATCGGTTACCTGCGTGCCGCCGGCTTGCTCGATCAGGGTGGGCTGATCGGCTAAACAACAAAACAACAACCCTTTTATGCCAACGTTCTCATTTTAGGAATATACATTCTAATTGTTATAAATGTGTTCGAGTTGTACATTTTCATAATTCATCGCTTTATATGAGTTATTTAATGTGTAATTAACTATCTCAATTCATATTTTGCAGATGCTTTGAGTTCATCCTACTTTTTTTAATATAGTTTTGTCCTTTTTAAGATATTCAAATAAATAAATCTTGCCTTTATATTAGTATACTAAAAACTGGTGATGAACATTATAAACATTTCTATGATAATAATTATTTAGAGTAAAAACTACATTAGTTCAGGCATAATAAGGAAAAAATAAACGGTTGATCACAGTTTTGAAGTTTTCCTATGTCCGGGTCATACAACCGGCATTAAAGGGTTAACCGTTAGGGCTACCATCTCTGACCGATTTATCATAATTAGACAGGGACCCTAAACTCTTAACTATTATTATTATTATTACTAGCAAAAATACCGCCCTACGGGCGGTTTTTGCTATTTCCTGCGGAAGGCTTGGAGCCCTCGGCCAATTACTTCATCTGGGAAATTAATTTTTTTACCTCAAGGTATTATTTCCTGTTATAAAATATAAAAAGAACACGTCATCATAAACTTATCTTTATTTCATTACTGAAGAATCTCCTTGTAGACATAATTGTCAACAAATACTCCCTTTTCATTGCTTTCTGTCAGGACTTTCAGCAAAAGATCAGCGCTACGCCGATTTCGCTAGATCTGCGGTACTTGGGCATTCGGCCCAAACCGAATCGAATTGTGGGCCTACGGCATATTTTATTTTGAACATTATTCCTATCCCTCTCACCTTGGGCCTCAGTAATTGGGGTGCCTGCGGCGCCCCAATTACTGTCGGTTCAATTATTTGGTCAATAAAACTATAGAAAAGAACGCAGCTACTGTATGAAAATCTAAAGCTTCACAAATCTTGATACAATGAGCTCAAATGTGTACCTAGATTTTCATGATTGCGTTCTTTTCTATAGTTTTATTAACCAAATAATTGAACTGACAGTAACTGGGGAGCCTGCGGCCCCCCAATTACTTGGGGTTCAATTATTTTGTCAATAAAACTATAGTCATGAAAATCTTAAGCTTCACAAATCTTCTTGACACAATGTGAAGCTCAAGATTTCCATGGCTGCCTTCTTCTTTTTTGTAGTTTTATCGCGGTGCTGGGGCTTTTGGTCTTAGTAATTGGTGGGGGCTGGTCACACATGTATTTTCGTTCATTACTCATCACCCCGATCCACCATACGAAATTAAATCGAAATCGGTTCAGAAACGTAAAAGTTTTTTCTGCGGACACACACACACACACACACACACACACACACATTTTCGTGTGTGTGTTATTTTACGTGGATACATTGTGCTCTACGCGAATAACATTCGCTCTCAGTGAAGTATATAGAATCTATTTCTACTGTGTCGTTATTTATGTAGAAATGTGTTTTTTGTGAGTGCACAATGTTAATCTATTATTATTTTTATCTGAAAGGTCGGAATCTTCCATACACGAATGTGAATGTCTAGACGAATTTACAACACTCGAGTCGTTTCTATGTGGTGATTCAGTGTGATTAGCTATATATATATAAATATAATACCCATTCTCTACGTATACATCGTTATTTTACAGCGCTGACGCGTGCGTACATTTCATGGGGCTTGTGGACGACGGATGGACATTCTCGAGTCAATCCTTGGGGCAAGCGCGCTACAAGAATCGCGGTACGAGGGTAGCGCCGTCTCGAGCAGCGACGATTACATCATGTATCATGTAATTCGAAAACAGCCTATTAAGGTGTGCCTCAATAAATCGTGCAACTTTTCCCTTACATAAAACCTCTTTTAAAATTAATAAAGCATTAGTTTTTATTTTCAACATTTTAGATCTGACGCAGACCTACTTCGCTGTGTAAGGGCGTAGAAATCAACGCTGGAAGCTCCAATCATCGATCTTACTGTGTAAGAAGTCGCTTTTATTTTTAAAATCTCTCTATTCTGCGTGTCAATAAATATCCTTTGAACTCTAATAATATTTCTAATTAAACCATATATTTTTTATTCTTTGGGATGCTCCGACGGTATAATATTTTTTGTTTTTAGGGACGACCACCGGGCATTACGAGAAAATATTTCCGGCGAATGCGAAATTATCGGAGAAACGATGCAGTTTTTATTCTTGTACATGTGTTTGCTTGTAATGAATAACGCGGGTATTTTCAACATTTAATGAAGCTAAGGTTTTTCTGTATCTAAAAAGATATAGCTGTTACATTTTACAAATAGAATGACCCACATTTATGAACGTCATTTAGCGTATACGTCACATTTTCACGTAATATACGTACATATATATATATATATATATATATATATATATATATATATATATATATATATACAGTTTTAAGAAATGCAAAATTAGCTGAAAGACATTTATCACACTTTCAACATTTTAGCTCTGATGCAGACCTACTTCGCTGGTTCCTCAAACCATCGATCTTACTGCGTAAAACTCGCTTTTATTTTTAAAATCTCTCTATACTGCGTGTCAATAAACATCTTTCAAACTCTAATAATATTTCTAATTAAACGTATATATTTTTTATTCTTAGGGACGCTCCGACTGTATAATAGTTTTTTTGTTTTTAAGAGCGACCAGAGGGTGTTACGTGAAGCCATTTCCGGCGAATGCGAAGTTGTCGAAGAAATGATTAAGTTTTTTTATTCTTTTTACTTGTAGTGTGTGTGGTTTGGGATAAGAATAAACCAAATATTTCAATATTTTATTAACTAATAATATCAAGGGAACCATTTTATAAATAATTGTAAAATTAACACAATTCTTGTAGCAACACATTTTTTTACGTAATATCGGCTTATTGGGCTGGTACGTAGTATATATACGGTGTTTGAAAACTTTCTGTACAAATTGTAATGGGGGATAGGCAACACCAAGACAAACCCTTTTCGTCTATAAGTGTATGTCCGCTGACGTCACCATTCGGCGCGAGAGGGCGCCGCTGCAATTGGCTAAAAGGTGAAGTGGGCTAGACTCGCGCTTGCCGCGGGCATTCTTAAATCGGACGTAGTGAGCGCAACATGGAGCGCTTCACGACTGCTGAGATGGCTGATATGCATATGGTGTATGGGGCTGCCAATGGAAACGGAAGAGCTGCTGTGAGGTTGTACCGACAGCGCTTCCCAAACAGACGTGTGCGAAACCACCAAACGTTTGCGCATTTGCATCGCGACTGCGAGAAACTGGAACATTCCATGCAAACATGCATGACACTGGTCGGGAGAGAAACGTGCGCACTCCTGACATGGAAGAAGAAATCCTACGTCGATTTGAGGACAATCCAAGCGCAAGCACGCGAGGTGTTGCACGTATCCTTGGTGTGAACCACGACCTCGTCTGGAGAGTGTTGCACAAGCAGCAGTTACATCCGTTTCATCGTCAGAGAGTCCAGGCATTACAAACCCGTGTAGCATGTGGATTTGCGTGCGCCCACACGTGAGAATTGTGCATGTTAAACCAACCCTCACGTGTGAAACTGGCCTCATCTGAGAACAGCACATAAGCCGGAAAATTAGGCTGCACCGCTGTCTGCCGCAGAAACCAGCGTGCGAATTCCACACGAAGAGGGTAATCCCGAGGTTGTAATGCCTGGACTCTCTGACGATGAAACAGATGTAACTGCTGCTCGTGCAACACTCTCCAGACCAGGTCGTGGTTCACACCAAGGATACGTGCAACACCTCGCGTGCTTGCGCTTGGATTGTCCTCAAATCGACGTAGGATTTCTTCTTCCATGTCAGGAGTGCGCACGTTTCTCTCCCGACCAGTGTCATGCATGTTTGCATGGAATGTTCCAGTTTCTCGCAGTCGCCGATGCAAATGCGCAAACGTTTGGTGGTTTGGCACACGTCTGTTTGGGAAGCGCTGTCGGTACAACCTCACAGCAGCTCTTCCGTTTCCATTGGCAGCCCCATACACCATATGCATGTCAGCCATCTCAGCAGTCGTGAAGCGCTCCATGTTGCGCTTACTACGTCCGATTTAAGAATGCCCGCGGCAAGCGCGAGTCTAGCCCACTTCACCTTTTAGCCAATGGCAGCGGCGCCCTCTCGCGCCGAATGGTGACGTCAGCGGACATACACTTATAGACGAAAAGGGTTTGTCTTGGTGTTGCCTATCCCCCATTACAATTTGTACAGAAAGTTTTCAAACACCCTGTGTATATATATATATATATATATATATATATATATATATATATATATATATATATAAATATATATATTCTCATTTAACAATACGCGTCCCCGTTTCATTTACAAAGGGGAATCTGCGGACTACCTCACTAAACACGAGGTTATCATTACCCTCATAATTACAAATCTAGCTTTTTTGAGAAATATGAATAGCTGTTCCCAGCAGACAGAAATGAAATAAAGCAGAGGCAATGGTGTCAAAATATTTGAGAAAAATCCCTGATATCGTTGGGGGTTCCACACAACCCTTTGTACACGAAGCTTTTTATAAAATCCATAATTACGGGGTCGAGCAACAATTGCAGTGCTAAGATTCAAACCAATAGACGCATTCTTTATTTCTAACATATCGCGAACCAGTGGGTACCCGGGTTACTAAGGGAGTCGGTGTTTACTATAAATGCGACATTTTTTTTCGTAATCGGATGTTTCAACTTTTAATTTTTTGCATAAGTCCCTGCGAATATGTTTCGTGTGAAACAATGATGCATCATAACCTCGTACATCGTCATTTCATCCATTATTTTTTAAAAATCACCAGATACACTTCTGAAGCGGTCCATCTCAATAACATTCTGGCTTTCCAAGCAAAACAGTACATTTATAGGGTTGGCTAAAGCTTCACCAAATTCAAATCTTACACCGAGACAGCCGTGCATCTGGGGATTCAGATGTGTGTTAGCGCTGCCACACTGGTCAAACGATAGATCAAATGCGAAGATGCTGGTTCCATTTATAAACTCGTCTATAGTGACACCCGAGCCAAAAATAGCGCACCCATTAATATCGAGGGATAGACTATGGTATGTGCGTGAACATAAAGAAAACTCGGGGCCTGTAGAGTATTTCACTTCCAAAGCCCCGTCAAAGGATGCACCATTAATATGTAAATTATGCTCTTCAAGCCGAAGTTTTGGAATTTGAAGGTGGATTTCTTATACTCGCCGACCATGGACTTATGGTCGAGCAAGCCGATAAGAACACCCTATGGGAGAATCCCCATTTTCTATCTGTTTGGTGGTTAAACCCACGTGACGGTATGCGTTTTTAAAATCACGCGACTCATCGGGTATTTAGCTGTATCTTTCAACAAGCGCTTCTCAATTTCCATCTGCTCTGTAGCAGATAGCTTCACGCGACGGACTCTAAGATACGTATCTAAAATGTGTAGAACAACAGGTTTGGCAGATTGGTCGCTACCCTTATCCAAATTTAAGTATATCTCGGGGGCTGTACGTGTAATTTTAATCCTCATTTTAACACCGTTCAAAAGCAACTTGCGATAAAAAATCCGAATGCAGTTTCGCATAGGTCGTATATTTTCTTTTTAGAAGTTTTAAATTTATTTTTTACACTGTCCATCAATGGGGTGGTATAATACCCCTGAGGCGCCAAATGTGTCTCTTTTGCATCTCTCGTAAAGTTTCTAAACCGTAACAGTTTCTGAATAGGCTCTATAATGGTGATGGCTAGCTCCATGTGAAATGTTAGTTTGATTTAGGTACACATCACAGTGACTTATTGGAGTGTGTAGGAAGTTGTTTTCAGGGTATACTGCGTAACCCTCTTCACAATCTGTACCTTCCGAATGCGGAATTCTTAGTTTAGTGTAAAGAAACACGTTGAAAGGGCCAAAGAATTACTACCTGACGAAGAAATCACGAACTCTATAGGTGCCGTCGTTGATCCAATATCGTTCAGAGAATGAATTATGACGAATTCGGTCTCCACAATACTTGTTTCCGTCGGAGGCACATAAAAGAGATTTAACTCGGATTTGCAGCATTCCGAACTGTGAGGGTGAATAAAATGAGTCATGGCACCCTTTACTGCACCCCTCCACTTCATTTGTACAAACAGCTATGTGAGGCATTTGTAACAGACCTATCTTATATTAGTTTTTAAAAAAATAAGTCCACGACCGGTTTCATACGCTTAAAACACTTATTTTTTTTAAGTCCTTCTCCTCCGCTTTACACCACGATTTGTCTGCTTCGCTTTCCTTTTTTTTCTTCGTCGTACCGTACGCTTTCTTCCTTTTATAGCAACCTTTTGTTTTTTCTTTCTTCTAAAACCCCCGCAGAGCATTTTTTCTCTTCGCATCTTCGATGATATCATCTCGTGTACGTCTTAAGTGTTTTCTGAAAGCGTCTTTAGGCTTGGTGCCTGACATTATATCTTCAAATGTGTTAGGTCCTGATTTGGCTCCACTTTTCAGTAAGGGTACAGCTGTGCGTAGTACATATAGCCGAAAAAATTGAACCGATACAACGCTGGTACTTTACCCCTCGGTAGTCGGAAAATGGCCTCTGTGTCATTCTATCGCAACACTCCGGAAGTTGAGCTTCACGGTTAAGGTCCCGTAGCCGGATAGAAACTTTTTCCTCTCACTCGTTCTTATATATATTGAGATACTGGTTACTAGGTTAGGTGCAACTCTGACATAATGAGTCTTATCATATGTGGTGCTTAAACTCTTACCTCTATGATCGGGAATGTGTGCAATGCATAACAAACGAGCCTGGGTATAGCGGCTAATTTCGTAATTTTAGTTGGTACAATAAACTGAATAAGTCATTCTGTGACTCGTGAAAAGTGTCTCTTTGGAAGGCCCCGCCGCATCTGCCCTCAGGTATAATTTTGAACAGTTCATTGTCCTTAATATTTCTACCAGCCGTTGAATTTATCAACAAAGTATGGGCCGGTGTGCCTTTGATTACGACTTCTAAAAGTAAATCGTGGGTGAGGTTTGACCTTTCAAGACTCCTATTTAAAGCCCTCACAATGTCCGAGGCTATATTATAATGTCCAGGTCCTAATGTTACTGTTGTACTGTAGTACTGCATCTCGCCGATCCAGACTGAATGTATAGTACAGTGGTGGCGAACCTTTTTTGCTGGTGGGTCATTTTTGTTACTTTTGATTTAAAAAAAAACGAAATTGGGTCACAATAATTTATTTACTTACTATTTTTAGTAAGAAACTTGTTGGATTTTAGCTGCTAATGTTTTGATCCGAGGTTTATATTTAGTTGTCTTTAGTTTCACACATGCAGCACTCATATCTGCGCCAAGGCGATTCTTAGTGGTGGATTTAACAAAATTCATGGAGGAATAAACTGTACACATGAATAAGATGAACCAAACATTGTTAGCAGAGCTAATGCTAGCTTTTTTATTGATGCAAAAGAATTTGGTAAAGTGTTCCATTCTGCAAGAATAAGATTCTTTACTCTTTCTATTGATTGTTGTTCTCTGGTCACACCCAAAATTGACGACTCCAATTCCTTTTCATGTAATTTCAGATTAAGATCAATAAATTTAGTCTTCCACACTGCACTTTCTTGGAAGTCAACTAATTCCATTTCTAAATTACCAATGTCAAATGTCAAGCCAATGAAAAGCTGATAACTGAAAATCTTCAAATTGAATAGTATGGAGGAATTGAATGAATTGTAAGTTGTTATACGTACACACACGTTTTTAAACTATACGTTTAAAAACGTTTCAATGTGTATCAGCTGTTTATTTCGGCGGGAGAATAAAATAATTTTAAAACTGTAAGGCAAAAATATAAAAATTTAAAGTCATTTTATTTAAATAAGCGCTCGTGGGTCACTAAAAATTGCCTCGTGGGCCAGTACTTTACCCGCGGGTCAGTGGTTTGCCATCACTGGTATAATATCATCTAAAGTTATGCCTACTTTTTCACACTCATCGAGTCTTCTAAGAATCAGAAAAACATCCTCTTTCTGTTCAATACTTAAAAACTTGGTGGTCATTTGAAATTCGCACAAACCGACCTCGTATGATCCAAGGCCCAAATCGATTGGTCCATGCAATTCTGTTATAAAGCTGGACAGACTGTTGTCAGGATGCATGTTCAAAGAGGCAGAAGAGGGCAGTTTGACGTAGAAGTGGTTAGGCACCATTTTGTATACTACTTAAGTTCCATTATTGCTTGAGCTTTTATATAGGAGTTCAAGCTCTCAGGGTACCCTAGTCACTTCACCAGATACATCTTTCTCTTCCCTGTACCTTTACTTTCTAAAATGTTCTCAATTTTAAACGTTTTTTTACCTAAATTAAATACCACTTTCTGCATCTTCTCGCCATAAATTCCACCCGCAACTTCTTCATCATTCAATTCTTCAAAGTAATACATTATTACATCGTTTTAGGCCTCATAGCTTTAACTTTAAAAATCTCCTGAGTCCAACCTTGCTCAAAGCCTTTCGCGAACTTATTCCCCGCTCGTGACAGCCTTAAATAATCATTGATTTTGAAACGTACAGGACGTGGTGATGCTCTACGGCTATCTTTCCTAGCCTCAGGCTCTCTATAACAGTCTCTTTCTAAAATCTCGTTAGGAGATGTTCCAATCATGCGATGCCATGACCGGTTGTAGGATGAAGCCAGCGGCTCCAAAATGTCTGTATATCTCTGTGTTTTCATGTGTGAAATAACGATACATACGTTCCTTTATAGTACGCTGAACCCTTTCGGCTAAAGATGCCTTATGTATAGAATTGGACGTGTAATAACTGACGTTAAACTCGGTCAGCATGTTCTGGAAGGCTCGGCCTATAAATTCTTTGCCCAAATCGGTGCAAAAATAGCCAGGAATCCTGTTTTCTTTCAACATAAGCGCTTTGGTGGCTTTAGGCACTGATTCAGGCGATTTATTCACAAGTATCTATTATAAACAAATATATCTATACCCTTCAGTATACGCTGAATACCTCTGCATGTCTATTAAATCCACCTGCCAAATAGAATCAACCGAGGCTGCTAAAGTCTTAGCAGTTTTAAACCGTCTTCTCACCGGTTTATGTAGTGTATGAGCATCCTGCTCACGCAAAAACCTCTCATCTTTTTTCTCTACTCCCTCATTATATACGCCTCTGTACAATCTATTAACAACACCGTAGGATGCTGGATTATAAATGTTATAATAACTTTTTCTTAATATTTTAGCCATTTATGTATTTTAGAGGAGCGCGGGTAGGGTCGTTCATTGGCGGATGACCTCTTCTTCCTTTACAGCGATGCTACCGACGGAGGCGAAGGTGTGTTCAGTTGTGGTACTTGCCCTGCTTCCCCCAAGTCTTTTATCCTGTTCTGGTTACCTTTCACCGTTTTTGGGAAGTTATTTGCTGTAGTCTAGCTATAATATGGCCCCATCCTTTTGGTGAAGAGCTATCCCACTTTCTCACCAAATCATGCACGATATCAATGACGTTTGAGCCTTGTACCTTTGACCCTTCAACAACAACCTCGCCTGTATTGGACCATTGTATAATGGGGTCCTCATTCAATAGATTGTAAAGACAACCCTTTATTCCTCAATGTATGAGGTAGACTACTTTTTAATACATGCTCGATGTGTTGCGCCTCGTTGTTCTTCGACTGCTCGTCTCTAGCCTGGGCCCTAGGTCTTAGGCCGTCACGCTCAACATCATCAGTGCTATGTCTGATAACTATGGGGTTTCTTATAATCTTCGAGCTCTTGAAGAAATTTATGTAGAGCTTCTCGATATAAAATTCTTTTCTCGTCAGGGGGCTTCTTGCTGTTTAATATATTCACCAATTCATTCTCCATTCTTTTAAGCCTATTTTTAACAGGATCTAGTACTGATTCATGGTTCTTTGTATTTTGCAACAAAGTATACACCTCATGTGAAGCACGACTACTTTCATCATTATATTATACTAGACAATAAGGGTGCCAAAACTGAAAACAAGATGGGTAGGAACGAACCACCTCTTTGCACAATAATTCGCTTTTTCTTTCCCACACTTTGCTTTTTACTAGCGACGTCTGTGCGATTTCTGAGTGGCCTTCATTGGTACATTGCATTTTATAACGTTAAGGCAGATTTTACAGACACATTTAAAAATGTCTGGGTCAATATTTTTAACAAACAGGCGTTGGAGATCTTTGGTAGATTTTTATTAATTCACGATATTTCCTTAACCTCTTTGTCATTCTGGGATGTACACCGTTTCAGCCTCGTTTGGGAATATATTCGTTCTTAGAAGCACCCTAAACGTGTTTCGCAGGTGAAGGTCACAAACCAAATATCCGTAACGTTAACTTGTGACTTCTTTATAAATTTCCAAAAACTCCTTACGCTGATTCGGAAACATTTGACTGGCTAATAACCCAATTTGTGCCACATCTCTACGTTGTGGGAATAAGATTAGATATTGTGTATTTAGCGATACAACACGCATGTATGTATACTTAAAAAACAGGTTTTGATTGATGAAGAACACGCTTATGTTGAGGTAGTGGGAGAATACTGTAAATGCCTCGGCAAACGTTTTGTCCATTTCTAACATGAGATCATCAATTGCAATAACCGTGTGTTCAGCACTATTTGACTTTGTGCATAAAATTTGAGAACAGTTGAACGTATTGTGCAGTTTGCCCTTCAGAGCAGTGGGGGGCGTGAAGTCAGGCGCGTCTGGCGTTCGGGTTCGGGTCAGCTGATGCCGATAGAGACGATTTTTTGGTTGTAGTACCCTACATGTGTCTGGCCGACGTAGATGTAGAGTATATTTTGGGTCGTATAATGCAGGCAGCTCAATGCGGCACCGAGCTTAATTTGGAGAATTTTACGATTCATATAGACCATGCCTTCCGACCTGTAGGTCACAACGCCTTATAGTCTTATACCCTTAACTTTGACAATTATCAGATATACAAAAGACACACTGCTTTTGAGCGTGGTTGTGGCTTTATAGCATTAGTCTTGGCTCATATGTTTACTGTGTTAAATACAGCTGCCCCAAAAATTTGGATACCTACGGTAGTGGAGCGTGCACATAAACTGGCTGCAGACTGTAGACTTCAATTTGCCTATAATATATGGGGCCTGAAGAGCTGCGAAGGGCAGAGCAGGCAATGGGTGTACGTATATTTGTGTTTGGATTGGATGATAACCGTAGGACTGTGTATATTTTTAAAAGCAGCATGAGAGAACTTACAAAGCCCCTACTTATTTTAGGCTTGCCTAGGGCAATGTATCTACCCATCCGTAATATAAGGGCTCTTTACGCGAGTTATGATAAAAGCCAAAAATATGGAAGACATCACGATTTGTGTAAGGGTTGTCTCGAGTTTACGAATGATCTGTTGAAGCATTGCAAGGAATGCCACATGGTTTGTGACCAGTGTAAAAGCCCCAGATGTGAAAGTCGTGTAGTTGAAACTGAGAAGCGCGAATGTAATGTATGTAAGCGCATGTTTTTCAATAATGTCTGTTTTGCTCACCATAAGTCAAATGGTACTTGCAGGAAAATGCGGATTTGTGGGTGTGGTATGTTTCATACAGTGGACAGTTGGGGTAAGTTTGAGCACAAATGCGATGAAATTCACTGTTCTACATGTCATGAAAAATATAAGGCGGATGGTGTAAAGCATGTATGTTATATGAAAGATGCCAAACCTAAAAATAAACCCTGTATAACCGTGTATTACGACATACAAACTTACAGAAACCCCGAAACAAAAGAGGTTATTCCGCATTTACTCGTAAGTCAGACTATTTGGAACGAGTGCATGAACATTGAGCGTAATAAATGCCGCAAATGTGGTAAGCGGACAAACATTTTTAAGGTGTCTGCAAGAGATTTCCCCGTAAAACTCTTTGTGAACTATACAGTCAAGCTGGCGGACCAGTTCAAAAGAATGAATGTGTATATTCTTGCCTATCACGTAGCAAAATTTGACACTCAGTTCCTTTATAAGGAGCTGCTTGAGCACGAATCATCAGAGATATTTACGGGTGATCCCCTGAAAAGAGAGAAGAAACTAATACAGATGCAGATAAAGGGAAATGTACAGTTTAAAGACACCCTGTTGTTCACGCCTTGTAAATAAGCCAAGCTACCCAAGGTGGTGGGCGTAGACGCCGAAGTCTCAAAAGGGTACTTCTCTTACACATTCCTTACTCAAGACACTTTAAATTATGCCGGTCCCCCGCCCCAAACATTACTTTAACTATGAATGTATGAGTACAAGCGAACGTAAAGATTTTGATCTTTACTACAACAGACTTAATGAAGATAATCCTTACAATATAGCGTATGAATGTGACCGTTATTGTGTGAATGACGTACGTGTACTTAGAGTATGCTTTCAAACCTTTAGAAGGATGTACAAGACCCGTTTCAACTGTGATTCGTTACAAGCCGCACCCAAGATCGCTTCATTATGTTTTACTGTATTCAAGAATAACGTTATGCCTAAAGACACGTTAGCAGTCATTCCTCGAAACGTCCCGCGCAGTTATGGTTATAAGGCTATTTACTGGCTCACACACATACAACAGCAGACAGGTGTATACATAGAACGTGCTCGCAACACGGGGAAAGTTGCCATTAAGATCAGTGGCCGTGTTTTTTGGGTGGACGGCTTGAGTGAGGACCCAACCACTGGTAAGAAATGTGTGTACTCTTTTAACGGCTGCTGCTGGCATGGATATCCACGTCCTGAGTGCACCGTCACAGGGGACCTCCATGGAAGATCTCCAGCTGATAGCCTCGCACGGATCCGTACCCATGACCAGCTTATAAGTTCCCAGTTCACTCACAAGGTTTTGTGGGAACATGAATATGTTTGCCTGGATGGAAACCGATGAGCAGTATCGCGAAGAAATAAGGGCCATCATATGTACAGTGGTGGTGGAGCCCCTCAAATGCGGTGACAGCTTGTTTGGAGGATGTACAAACCCCTTCAAAATATACTTTCCGCCTACGGACGCGGTGAAGCTTCACTTCTACGATTTCTGCTCATTATATCCTTACGTGATGAAGAAAATCCGTACCCCGTAGGTGCGCCTGAAAAACTTGTGGGCCCCGCCATGCCTACCATCGAGGAGTTCTCAGCTAACTTGAGCGAAAGCTACTTTGGGCTTTCTTTTGTTGATGTGCTCCCCCCTCGCGATTTATGGATGCCGATCTTGCCTGTTGTTATAGACCACAAACGCATGTTCCCTCTTTGTGTGAAGTGCGTAGAGGAGAACTATGGGGACTGTAATCACACGATCAACCAGAAGAAGAACAGAGGCATATATACAAGTCCTGAGCTGTCCCTAGCCCTCTGCCACGGGTACAGAATACTGAAGATGTATGAGGTGTGGAGGTTTCAGAAGCTCCCCCAACCTTTTCACACCATATATAAATGCTTTTTTGAAAGATAAAGTAGAAGCATCAGGATACCCACGAGGAGCTGAGACCGAAAATGAAAAATCTGGGTATATCCAGCGCTATCGTGATCGTGAAGGGATACAACTTGAACGTGACCAGATTGTGAGAAATCCTGGCAAGCGCTTTAGTGCAAAGTTGTGCCTAAATAGTCTTTGGGGGAAGTTTTCCCAGAATACAGACAAGGTGAACGTACATCTAGCTCGAAGTTATAGTGAAGTCTGGGATTATACAAACTCCAACGATAAAGAAGTCATGGAAATTGTGAATGTGGGTAATACGTACATAATAAGGTACAACAGGACCGCATTGGCTCCAGATACATCACGTGTCACAAACATACCTGTAGCCAGTTTCACAACAGCCTACGCACGTATCAAGCTGCGGTATCTGTTGCATTCTCTCGGTCGGCGGGTTCTGTACGTAGATACAGATAGTGTGATATTTACGGAGAGGGAAGGTGAATATATGCCTCCTGTTGGGGAATTCCTTCGATAGTTGACTGACGACATCGAGGATGAGTATGGAGGCAACGTAAACGCTGATTCTTTTGTCTTAACTGGCCCAAAAACTTACGGGGTACGCTTGAGGTTGGTGGAGTACAAGTACATCGTGAAAGCTAAAGGCATCACGCTTAACCATGCCAACCGCCAGATCGTCAACTTTGAATCGCTCAAAGATCTAGTGAGCTTAGAAAACGATGGTAATGAGGGTGACCAGCCACCCCACAAAGTTGTGGGGACTCATAACTTCCGGGCACAGAAATTAGGGGGCGTGAAGGAACTTAGGGGTACGAAGGTTTGCCGTAACACCTACAGGATATGATACCAGGTGCCTGGCACGTACGACACTGTTCCCTTTGCGTACCATGGTCCATGAATGTTTTCTATATATACAGTGCCCGCGAAAAGTATCCGATCACCCTTGAAATTTGTATTTTTTACATAAAAAACAATGTTTAAATGTATACTAACCTTATATTAGTATTTTGTCATCTGTCCTTTGGTTTGGATGACTTGTTCTAGACGTTTTGGCATGGATTTAATCAAGTTTTGACAAACTTCCACTGATATTTCCTTGCACCATACCTTTTTGATGGCCTCTTGTAATTTTTCAACTGAGCCAGTGTCGTGGCATTCACCTTATTTTTTATTATTAGCCACAGATTTTCTATCGGATTGAGATCTGGACTATTACCAGGCCAATCCAAAATATCAAATTTATTGTCAGTAATCCATTTTGTCACTATTTTGGCCCTGTGACATGGTGCACCATCATGCATGTATGTTTTTGTCCTTTGGATTGCCATTGCCATTGGAAGTTTATCCTGTAGCATTGCTAAATACCGTGCACCATTCATAGTTGTGTTCTTCGGAAGAAAATATAAGTTTCCGCCCATAGTAACCGAAACAACCCCAAACCATCACACTTGGAGGGTGTTTCATTGTCTTTAGGGTGTATTTAGGGTCCATCCTATTTGAGCCAATAGGCCGGCGAACCTTTTTTGGACAACTTCTGAATGTCAAAAATGTCGACTCATCGCTAAATAAAACCTTCTTCCAGTCATCAACAGTCCAATGAATGTATTTTTTACAAAATGCGACACGTTTTTTACGCATTTTTTCATTAATGAACGGTTTCTTAGCAGCATGGCGAGATGGTAATCCGAGTTCTTTTTGGAGCCGCTCCTGGATAGTTCGTTCAGAAACACCAGATAACAAATTATTCATATTAAATTTTATTTCTTTCGCAGTTATTGTTGGGTTTTTCAATACTAAACGTTTCATAAGTTTGTCTGTTCGCGAATTTGTTTTTCTCGGTCTGCCAGATCGTTTTTTAGGGACTGGCGTGGTTAGGCCACCATTGTTCTTAGCCCGTGAAACCCATAAATTAACGGTACTTTGGGATATGTTTAATTCCTTAGCTATCTGTCTCTGTGATTTCCACATGCATGCAAAGCAACAATAGCACCTCGACAATCACTCTTAAGTTGTTTTTTAGCACACATTATATATAAATTTTATTTACACCACTTTCTGTAAAAAAAAAAAAATATCAAGAAATTTACACAAACAGTGAAATCTGACAAATTTGAGAGACAGCCACCCGCAACGAAGGCTACCAGAACACTAATTTGAGAATGCGTTGGATAGCTCTCATATCAGCGAGCAACCTCAAAGTTACCAGATGTCGCTAGAACAAATAGAAAGTGAATTACGTGTCTCTGAATATCAAGGGAAAATATTGTATTTTCTTGAGTGATCGGATACTTTTCGCGGGCACTGTATATGTGTGTGTGTGTGTGTGTGTGTGTGTGTGTGTGTGTGTATGACTTGTAATACTGTCTATTTACTTGTTGGCGATATGTTTATTTATTTTTCTATTTATTACGTGTATTTAATTCATTTATGGTGCATGAATATTTGTTAATATATATATATATATATATATATATATATATATCGTGAATTAGAGACTATTTACTTGTTAACGATGTTTTACAGTTTATTTATTGTTCTAATTAAAATAAATCACGTTTCATTTAGCGTTTCATTTTTTCCTTTGCGCGCGTGTGTGCGTGTGTGTGTGTGTGTGTGTGTGTGTGTATGTGTGCAGGAAAATCTAAGCACCGTCCACTGTATGACGCATTCAAATTAAAGGATCACGTGACTCCTGCTGCTAATCGGGACACATCTCCGCCATGTGTGCTCAGTTGATCTCAGCAAGCCCTGGTTTTTAGTCTTGTATTTTACCTGTTGAAGTATTCTCACGTAGACGGAAAAGAGTGATGACTACCTTTGATATTGCGTGCTCTACATTCATGAAGTGGTACTCGATAAAGTCTACAGATGTTGTGAGCACTCAAAGAATCCCTAATCCTCCCTCCTTTGAAGCTTTTAAGGCCACATTGAATCGTGCGAAGCAAGCATTGCGGGCTTTCGTGGCTCAAACGATGTAATGGACTACGATGGAGGACTAAACTGCGTAAAGGGGCACATACACCGCGAAGTGAAAGAAACAACCCGTGCAGAAGAGAAACAATGGGTGTGGGTTGTGAACCTTGTTGATGATTTGGGTGACAAGAGGTATTATGTCATCTTACATCATATCGAGTACGCATACCCTGCGGTGGGGAATGTAAAGCTTATGATTATGGACAGCCTGAAATATTTTTAGCATTACTTCCATATATATATATATATCATGATGAGGGTCGCAGTGAAGTTGTGGCTAAAGGCTTGTGCGAGTTTTTAATAGAGTTTAGGGACGAGTATCGCTTGTTAAGCAAGAAGGATAAATTTGGACACATGTTTCTCTCAAATAGAGCGCCGGAGTGTTAATAAAATGTGCGTACTTCGAGAAAATGCCGTGTTGAATGAACGAAGATGTATGGTGCGCATTCCGGGGAGTGAGAGTGATAAAACATTAAGGTCGACGTTACTTCATATAGTATCGCAGATGGAAAAATTCTCTAAACGATTGCCCGGTATAATGGGTTACAAATAGTCCTTTCATGTTGGAACAACCCCGTACACGAATCACTAACGCTTGGTATGACCCACACTATGTGACTCATTCCCCCACACCTCCCGCCGAACCAAACTGCGCACCGGCGGCTCATAGTCACCTCAGAGCTGGAACAGACTGGACGTGCTCTCCTCACAAAAGAAAACTAATAAACGATGGAGCTTCCGTTGAGCAGTATCCTCAATGCAGTATACGATGTGTCCGTGTCGAAGTAAGTGCGTGTGTTCAAGCGTAATACTAATTATGTACTTGAAACGAAGTGTAGACAATCAAACTCTGGTAAACGGAATATTATTTATTTAAGTGTTGAGGAGATGAACAGAATCTTCGTGGTGGTTGAGAAGTGGGGCGAGGACCTTTATAAAATACCTTTAGGTGGAGGTACAAAAAGAGAACAGATTAGTAATGCACCCTCATATGCCGTTATTTGTACGTTGTGCATAAATCGTAATACAAACCAACCATGTGTTGATTGATATACGGTTGATGTGGAAGAATGCAGGTGACAATAACGCCCTTATCCCCACGCGAAACCGCTTCATTCTCGACAAAATGTTTGAGGTTGTCAGCTCGCGCAAACTAAAACCTATATTAGACGAACGTGTTGCTGATATTCGTTAGTTTGACACGGTTCTTGAATACGCTTATACCGCTTTACTCTATGATTTTACCAAGTTTAGGGAGGAGCAAGACGAGAATGGTTTGGAACTGGATGCGTATTTAGAAGGCACAGACTCCTCGAAATATCATGAACTTTGGACACATGTTTCTCTCAAATAGAGCGCCGGAGTGTTAATAAAATGTGCGTACTTCGAGAAAATGCCGTGTTGAATGAACGAAGATGTATGGTGCGCATTCCGGGGAGTGAGAGTGATAAAACATTAAGGTCGATGTTACTTCATATAGTATCGCAGATGGAAAAATTCTCTAAACGATTGCCCGGTATAATGGGTTACAAATAGTCCTTTCATGTTGGAACAACCCCGTACACGAATCACTAACGCTTGGTATGACCCACACTATGTGACTCATTCCCCCACACCTCCCGCCGAACCAAACTGCGCACCGGCGGCTCATAGTCACCTCAGAGCTGGAACAGACTGGACGTGCTCTCCTCACAAAAGAAAACTAATAAACGATGGAGCTTCCGTTGAGCAGTATCCTCAATGCAGTATACGATGTGTCCGTGTCGAAGTAAGTGCGTGTGTTCAAGCGTAATACTAATTATGTACTTGAAACGAAGTGTAGACAATCAAACTCTGGTAAACGGAATATTATTTATTTAAGTGTTGAGGAGATGAACAGAATCTTCGTGGTGGTTGAGAAGTGGGGCGAGGACCTTTATAAAATACCTTTAGGTGGAGGTACAAAAAAGAACAGATTAGTAATGCACCCTCATATGCCGTTATTTGTACGTTTGTGCATAAATCGTAATACAAACCAACCATGTGTTGATTGATATACGGTTGATGTGGAAGAATGCAGGTGACAATAACGCCCTTATCCCCACGCGAAACCGCTTCATTCTCGACAAAATGTTTGAGGTTGTCAGCTCGCGCAAACTAAAACCTATATTAGACGAACGTGTTGCTGATATTCGTTAGTTTGACACGGTTCTTGAATACGCTTATACCGCTTTACTCTATGATTTTACCAAGTTTAGGGAGGAGCAAGACGAGAATGGTTTGGAACTGGATGCGTATTTAGAAGGCACAGACTCCTCGAAATATCATGAACTTTGGTACAAAGGACTTGAGCGGTAGAGATCTGAGCTCAACTTTATTGTTCACCCTGAAGAAGTTTCTTTATATAACGTGCAGTTGTCGTCACGATTTAGAAGCATACTTCAATTGTCGATATGAGTTGTGAAGAATTTACGGTTGAAAAGCTCGGCTCGGAAAGAATAAACCCTCTTTTGGAAAAGAGTATTTATAAACTTGAATTTAATGATGATGTTTTATTCTGTCCGTGTTTAAAGAGCGAGATAGTTTGTCCCCCAATTGTAAAGTGGGTAAAAAAATAGTGGTAAACGATTTGAAAGTAATTTATATTCATTATGGATATCCACATACTTTGAGTGGTGAATTAATGTTAAATCGTATTTATTGTATAGTATAGAGCAATGAGAATGTAACTGTGGACTCGATTACCTTTGAGTTTAGTATTTTGCTTAAGCGTGGTAGAACTTAAATTATGTAGTTTGATATATATATATATATATATATATGTGTATATATATATATATATATATATTAATAGTTATATATATATGTATTTATATTTATATATATATATATATATATATATTAGGGTGGCCCTTATTTTGACATTTTGGAAAGTTCTACCTCTGACCTGACCTTCTCAGGTGGTTCTATTTTAATAAAAACTAAGATGAGCCAAATATAAGCCAGATTGAATAACACTGGGTAACAAAATTTGAAAATTTTTCTGTTTATTGTGATTTTTCTGTCGTTTCTTAATGATTTCGGGGCGCTGATTCCAAAAATGATATTGGTTTTCCTCTATCATCAACAGTTTCAAAAATATAGGTTATCACACTTTTCATATGGCAAAGTACCGGGTGTCCGAGAATTATCTGTACAATTTTTGGCTGTTATTAAAAGTCAACCATGAAGTGTAGAAATTCCAGTGTTATCCCATTTTACAGAGAAACTCATTAAGTTTTTTCTGATAGCAAGTTTTGACAAGTGTTTCTTTTTTGTACGCGGGTGACAGACATTGATGATTTAAAAGCAAAAATCACAGCTGCTATTGAGCGAATTGATGTGGATATGCTGCAGCGTACATGGCAACATTTGGATTATCGATTGGATGTATTGCGAATCACTGATGGTGCACATATCGAATGTTTGTAACAACGTTACTTTAACAAAAGAAACTTTTGAAAATACAGATTCTAAATAATCTTGTTTAAGAATTTTACGTGTGTTATCAAGAATTTTATTAAAAGATGAAATTGTACAGATAATTTTCGGACACACTGGAATTTCTAAAAAACTTGTCAAAACTTAGTATCAGAAAAAACTTAATGAGATTCTCTGTAAAATGGGACAAAACTGGAATTTCTACACTTCATGGTTGACTTTCAATAACAGCCAAAACTTGTACAGATAATTCTCGGACACCCTGTATATAAAGAAGGTTAGCAAATATTTTCTGAAAATAAGAACACTATTGGAAATTAATGTTTATTGAGCCAAAATTGTTTGACAAACCCAAAATGGTGCAAAGGATATAATATATATCATAAGGAAAACCGAAAAGAGAATAACAAGCCTCGTTATGCAGTGTGCGTTCCATAAAAATGCACTGAAGAACGCGACTTCCACGTATGAACATTCTTATCCTTTCTGATCAGCGACCATACGTAGTCTGCCATCATGGAAGCATCCCAATGGCACTGGTACCTTTTCTCCATCGTTTGAATATCTTGATGGAATCTTTCGCAATGTTCTTCACTCACATCGCCCACGTTATCATGAAAAAAGTCTAGATGTGAATGCAAATAGTGTAATTTTAAAGACATACGGCATCCCATTTTGCCATAGCACTTAATCAAGTTTGACACTAACTCCTTATAGTTTGGTGCTTTATGGTTGCCTAAAAACCCACGAACCACATCACAGAAAGCACACCAAGCCTCTTTTTCGATCGGAGTCATCTTGCCTTCAAGTTTCTTTGAATTCAACAGCGCCTTGACTTGTGGTCCTACAAAGATGCCAGCCTTGACTTTGGCCTCAGAGAGTTTAGGGAACATGCCCCGAATCTGTTGGAAAACTTCCCCTCCAAAATCTAACGCAGTTACAAACTGCTTAATTAGACCCAACTTAATATGGAGAGGTGGTAGCAGAACTATGTCAGGCTTCACAAGAGGTTCCCTGAGTACATTGGACTTTCCTGGTTGCAGTCCTTCACGTGGAGGCCACTGAACTGTTTTATAGTGCTCAGTTGAAGCCCTGCTATCCCACAGGCAAAGAAAACATGAATATTTAGTAAACCCTCCTTGTAAATCTAACAGGAAACCAATCATTTTGAAATCACCACACACGTCCCAGTTATATTGTTCATACCTGATTTGAGTGAGCAGTTGTTTGACATTTTCATAGTCCTCTTTCATTTGAACAGAATGTGCAACTGGTATAGATGGATATTTGTTCCCATTGTGGAGTAGAACAGCTTTTAAACTCCGAGTTGAACTGTCAATAAACAGGCGCCACTCTGAGGGTATATGTGTTAACCCAATAGCTGTGAATAGACCATTAACCTCGCTGCAATAACAGAGAGAGCCATTGACATCGTAGAACCTTGCAAACTCTTCATGCCGCTTTCGGTATACAGTGCTCTTGCAGTCTTCTCCAAGCAAATTCCATTCTTTGAGTCTGGAGGTCAGAAGCTCAGACCCTGATTTCGTCAGACCCAAATCTCTAATTAAGTTGTCCCATTCCCTCTGATTTGGAAAGTGAGGGTTTGTACTGAAAGTTACTGTATATTCTTCATCATGACTCTCCTCGCCAGCCGAAATCTCAGATGAGCTAGCTGCATCCTCATTTTCAACCTGCAAAGCAAAGAAACAAAATATAGGCATAGCTATATGTAGAAGAGCATCAGCACTAAGAAAAATCGACACATAATGACCCACAGTCTGTAAATACAGAAGGTAAAGTAATGGATAGATACCTGTTCTGGTGGACGTGGTATTGGAAGACCTTCGCCATGTGATACAGGAGCTATGGACGACACTATGCTTGGATACTGAAGAGTCTGCCTTCCTTTAACTTTCCTGTACTTAGAAACATCTACCATGCAGTAGTAGCAATCGTCGTGGTGGCTCTTTGGTTCTCTCCGTATTCTGGGTACCGCAAAGGGCATTGCCTTGCGTACTCTCCGGAGCCACCCTTCAAGTGTGGAGCGGCAGCTTCTACAGATCACATGGGGTGCCCAGGGCTTATCTCGGTCACCCATAGGCATACCAAAATAGAGCCGATACGCGATCCAGAACTTGGTGCCTTTCACAATCTTGTGCGATACTTGCTTGGGGCCTATGTAATACCCACAAACGTAGCAGAATATATCCGGCGAGTGTTTACAAGCTCTAGTTGCCATTCTCTTTACCAAACTGTACTACATTAATCATAACCTGCAGATATAGAGAGAAGAGTTATTAAATCTGCAACAGATTACAGATTCCAGAAAAAGATGTATTCACAACACTGAAATAATGTTCGCAATAAAAAAGGATCGATAACACTCAAATCGACAGTACAGAGAAGCAGAGAAACACAGTACCTCTGCTGGTAACCATCAGACAAACAACCTGCTTTCTTTGTGTGCTCACACTTACTGACTTCTCAGACTCTGCGCTCTTCTTTATATAGCACAGTGG
This sequence comes from Bathynomus jamesi, assembly GCA_023014485.1. Taxonomy (NCBI): domain Eukaryota; kingdom Metazoa; phylum Arthropoda; class Malacostraca; order Isopoda; family Cirolanidae; genus Bathynomus; species Bathynomus jamesi. Next base: position 465,377 of record JAJOZX010001998.1, read on the forward strand.
AAGTTTCGGGCAATTTCTAGAGCAAGAAACTGTCAACGAACATCCGGATTGTTCTTAACAATTCCTGATTATTCTGATATTGCTGCGCCCATAATAACATTATACTGGTAAAACATGAAAAATGGATTATCTCTGAAACCATTGATGATACACGCAAACCAAGGCCAGATTTGGACTCAACGCCCACAAATGCATAAAAAATAAAAAATTCTATATAAACAGAATCAGTGTTACACAGTGTAATATTTAGGGGTGGCTCAAGGGCTTCAAAGTTTGCCCCCTATTTGTGACCTCGATGACCTGTTTTCTTTTCTTTGCTTACAGGTTTTATGCATGATGGCAACGCGCTCTCACGATTTTCTGGTTAGCCCCGCGGACGGGATCGAAGGAAGTAAACTCCCTTCGGGGAAGCAAGTTCTTGGTCACTTCTTGCATCGCCATATTGTTCTCAAAGAAGAAATCCGAACAGCAGCAACTCGGACCATCGAGCGAGTCGAAGAGTTCTGGTCTCGGATACATGCCGGATACATTCCTGAACGAAGACCCTGGTACATGGAATGACAGGGATGACTTCAAGGCTACCCAGACAATCGTCCGCTCTTTAGCAACGACCAACGACCATACAGAGCGAGGCGTTGCCCTGATACAAGACGCGACGCGGTCAGAGCGATTTCGAAATGAAGAGCAGCTGCAATATGCCCTCCAATTTATCAAGCAGAGCCGGGTAAACTTTCCTGACACCTCGAAGAAATCAACGCTGCTGATGAAGTCGTGATGTGCGATTCTGTTATAACCAAGTGTCCCTTCTACACTGTTTTGAAATTATGTAATTACATTTTTGTACAGTGATCTTTCTTTATAATAATGCAATAAAAGGAGTCATGGAACAAATATACTTAATTTCCTAGACAAATAACTTAAACGGCCAACACACTTGGCCTATGTCTGGAGGGGTGCTAGAGTGTACAAATTTTGACGGCTTTGAGCCACCTCTAAATATTAATAACTTCTGTTCAAATTTCACACAGGATACTTTTTCATAAAAAGGAACCATTTGGCGGGATCAGACGTAACATTACTCTGTTCTGAAATTTCACCATATGGATAAGAGCCACCCTAATATATGTATATATATATAGACAGTGGTGTAGTGCTGTGGGAACGCATGGGAACGGCGTTCCCTTACTTTTATTGGTAGACGGAACGGCGTTCCCTCACTATTTCAAATAAATCCGAACTTACAAATCTCTAACGTCATGAAATTTTAATTCCCACCCCTAGAAGAAATATGAGAAAGAATCATTAACTGTTTCATTTCTTTTAGCTTCGACTGAGGTAATGCTAGCCTATAAAGATCTGGTGAAACAGTCACCACGGCGTACCAGTTGTTAACTTTTTTTTAGTTAATCATTCCAGTTGTTAGCTATTTTTATTGATCGTACTGGATGTCGTATATCTAATGACACTGGAAATACTGCATCTTCAACCTTGGAATATATCCTAATATCCAGTGCATATGACCTCAAAATATCCCTGAAATTGGTCAGATTTCAAAAGATTTCCCGGGGGGCTTACAGTGCCCACGGACCCCCAGCTGTATGGGCTCGCCGCGCTCGCCATTGTCTCCCCCGCATCTGAGTAACACTTTCAAAATGCGTTCCCTCACTTCTTTATTTAGCACTACACCACTGTGTATATATATATATATATATATATATCTTATAAATGTATTGTATATAGAATTCTTCTGCACTATTACTTTTGAAGCTTATATATCAGTGTGTGTTTTTGATGCATGTAACTTATTTATTTAAACGAGTACTGTATATACAGGGTGGGGCACGGGAACCAAGTGTTTTTGGAATAATCAGGAAAATGATATTTATTTTTGTAAAGAAAATATATTGGTAGAACAACATTCGTAAGAACATAGCATTTCATGTCATAATAATCATGTACCGAAAATTATATCTGGCATATGATGTCCATGGCCGTCGACGCATTGTTGAAGGCGTTTACGAAAATTGGCCTCCACTCTTCCCAGCAGGTCTCTGTTGATTTGGATGATTTGTTGACGGATCGCTTCCTTCAATGCATCTAATGTACGGGGCTTGTCCTCGTAGACACGTGACTTGAGGTACCCCCATAGAAAGAAGTCACATGTGGACAAGTCAGGGGACCGAGGGGGCCATGCAATGTCACCAAATCTCGAAATGAGATGGTTGGAAACAGGGGGCGAAGAACAGCCATTGACGCTCTGGCGGTGTGTGGCGTGGCCCCATCTTGCTGAAACCACAAATGTCGACGAGCAATACGCCTTCTTCGTAACTCAGGGATGAAAAAGGTGTTCACCATCTCAATGTAACGCCCAGATGTTATGGTAACGGTAACCCCATTTTGTTCGAAGAATAGGGACCGATGACGCCAAACTTTCCCACCGCGCACCAAACTGTAACCTTAGGGCTATGCAGCGGTTTTTCATGGAGTTGTCGCGGATTTTCAGCAGCCCAATACCGACAGTTTTGATTGTTGACGGCCCCATTAAGGTGGAAATGGGCTTCATCACTCATTACCACCATCATGTTTTCATTCTGCTCATAAAGTGCAAGCATTTCCTGTCCAAATTTCAGTCGTTGGGGGCAATCGTTTACATTCAATTCCTGCACCATCGCTAACTTGTATGGGTGAAATGTAATTCTTCATGCAAAATCCGTCTAACAGTACGATTGCTGATTCCGAGTGCAGCTGAATATCTCCGAGCAGAGCGGCCTGGGCTTTGCAACATCGCTTGTCTGACCCTTTCAACGTTCTCTGGAGTACGCACAGTGCGTTGCGGCCCTTCGGTTTTGTTTTCATTATTGAGCCTCCTGTTCGAAGATTGTTAACCCAACGTAAGATTGTGTCACGAGCGGGAACAGAGTCATTTCGATGAATGTTGAATCTGCGGCGAAACGCACGCTGAACTGCTGTCACTGACTCGCCACTCCTAACAAAATGATCATACGCGAACATGCGGTGTTCTAACGTCCACTGCTCCATGATGGCACCTGAAAGATAAAGGTGAGTGTTAGTTAAAGTTAAATGCTATGAACCCAGGAATGGAATGCTACCTACCGCACGCCCCTCCCATTCCTAATGGCCGATTACTAGCTATTCAAAAAACACTTGATTCCCGTGCCCCACCCTATAGATTTCTTCTGCACTATTATTTTTGAAGCCTATAATATAGAAGTGTGTATTTTTTATGCGTGTATATAGATTTCTTCTATACTAGCTGTATTATTTTTTTATTGTATATTTATTTACAATATATTCCCCGAGTTGAATAAATAAATAATATATATATATACTTATGTTAAATAACACTGGTATGCATCAATTTTGCTGTCAAGGGTTTTGTAAGTGATTCTTATAGAGTTTTTCCTGCTGATTTCGAATCTGCAATCCGTTTTTCTCAATCAGCTCAGGTTATCCGGCTATGGCCTCATAAGTAAAATAGAATTTTTCGTGATTTTGTCAAAGCGGAATTGGAACAGTAACATCTATCATCACTTGTTTCACTTGTATAATATCTTTTTTTACTTTTCAGGCATATAGATAAAATATTTCATAATGAATAGAGCGTGTAAAAATGATCCCAATAGATTCTGCTACATATGTGGACGGTTACTATGCCAAATAACCAGTCCCAAATCACAAAATTTGTGAAGACAATGTATAGAGCATACTTTGGAATTAAGCTAGGGGACCAGGACAAAATTTCGCCCCTCATATGTGCTGCAGACGTGCATTGAAATTTGAGAAGATGGAGCAAAGGCAGAGCGAAATCTTTGCCTTTTGGAATTCCCATGATTTGGAGAGAAGGAAAGGATCACGTGACAGATTGCTATTTCTGCATGACAAACTTCCAAGGTGGGCTTATAAATTTATTTTTCTTAAATATTTTGAAATCCTCGTATGAAACTTGACATAATATTCACCATAATGTAATATTCACCATATATAGCATAATATTCACCATAATGGTAATCATACATTTACATATACATATTGTTATAGAAAATACATTTACACATACATATTGTTATACAAGTTACATTTACATACAATGATTGTATATTTTCTTTCTTTTTCATTCATATTGTCCCCGAAGGGACAATATGAATGAAAAAGAAAGAAAATATACAGACTCCATCGACCTATTTCATATCTTACAGACCGCAGCCTTCCCTCACGAGCCGCCACTGTCTGAATGCTTCTTCTATTTCATATGCAAGTTTTATATCCATGTTTCTGTGTTTCTATTTTCAGGAGTTAACAAGAAGAATAAACACATTGTTGTATACCCTGACATTCCTTCTGCTATGAGACCTGTACCCCATGGTCCTGGAATTCCAATACCCGACCCACCTCAAACCCTGGACTTCGATGATTCTGATGATGAATCAATAACCAATGCCAATGACCAGTCCCAGTCGTATATACCTCAAAATACCGCTTCAAATGAGCCGAGGCCTCTCAACCAGGCCAAACTTAATGATCTTACCAGGGATTTAGGACTTTCCAAATTAGCTGCCGAGATCTTGGGCTCACGACTTCGAGAGGACAACTTGCTGGCTCCGGAACAACATTCTCCTGGTATAGGAAACGAGAGGAAGAATTCCGCAAGTTTTTTGCAGTGCACGAAAATACCTCTTCCTTAGTGTACTGCTGCAATGTTGAGGGGCTAATCGAATTCTTGGGCCTGCCATATAACGCATCAGAATGGAGGCTATTTATAGACTCGTCTAAACGAAGTTTGAAAGCAGTACTTCTCAACATTGGGAATAGGGTTGCATCAGTCCCTGTAGCACATTCCGTACAACTTACTGAGAGCTACGATAACATGAAAATTTTACTGGATGCTCTCGTATACGACCAACATAACTGGAGGATCTGTGGAGATTTGAAGGTAATACTAATATCATAAGTAAACTATTGCTATTGACTATGTTGTTTTTCCAAAGGTTATTTGAGAGCGTATAAGAACACTTAACTTCCCCACAGAAGTGATACAGTCCAATGCATAGATTTTTTTATCTGATAGAACAAATTCTCTAAATTCTTTAAATATTTTCATTTTTTTTCAGAGTGTGGCATTTGTATTGGGAATGCAAGGGGATACACGAAATACCCATGTTTCCTCTGCAAATGGGATAGCCGAGCCGATGAGAAGCACTATGCACAGCGTGAATGGGCATCCAGAGAGAATTTTGAACCTGGGTCGCATAATGTCGTTTCAGTGCCCCTTGTACCACTAACAAAAATTTTGCTCCCACCACTTCATATTAAGCTGGCCTTGATGAAAAATTTCATCAAATCAATGAATAAGGAGGGTTCAGCATTCCGATATCTCGAGAGTAAATTTCCTCATATATCTGATGCTAAACTAAATGCTGGGGTTTTTGATGGTCCTCAAATTCGAACTTTGATCAAGGATACTCAGTTCGAAAACGCAATGACTCCAACTGAGAAGAATGCCTGGCAGGCATTCAAATCAGTTGTCATTGATTTTCTTGGCAAGCGTAGAAGTCCAGAATACGAGTCCGTTGTCGAAAACTTGATGGAAGCTTTCAAAGCTCATGGGTCGCGCATGTCCATAAAAATGCACTTTTTGTGGTCCCACTTGGACTATTTTCCTGAAAATTGCGAGGATTATAGTGAGGAACAGGTGAACGATTTCACCAAGATATCAAAATAATGGAAGAGAGGTACCAGGGAAACTGGGATATCAATATGCTGGCGGACTATTGCTGGTGTTTGAAGCGAGACGTGCCCGAAGAAAAACACAGACGGGAAAGCCAAAAAACTTCATTCCTTCCTCACTAAACTTTTTTCCATATTCATTGTATGAATAAAAGTATTTATTCACACAATGTTTTCATTTTTCACGAGTGTTCTTATAATATTACTCGTATCTACAGTGTTTAAGCTAAAAAAATCAATAAATTTGGGGATAAAATTGGACTTATAATAAATGGCCAATAGAGAAAAAACCTGACCTGATTGAGGAAAACCAATGTCATTTTCGAATTCAGCATGGTCGAATTATATAATATGAGTTGAAAAAACCCTCACAGCAGGCAAAAAAAATTCATATGCATACCATTGTAATTATTCATGTTTTTAATGCAATTCCATGCTATATGTATGTGTTAAAAATATTCATTTGTTTTGCGACTACTGTATATTCGAGAAAATAAACAGAATGATGTCGTTGTGTTTTATTATTCAAAGTACATATATATGTATCACACAATATTATTTTTGAGAGATTTAATAAAATAACTGCGTTGATGGGGTTATATAAACGATACAGTGTGCGTTTTAATTCTTCTTTACGTTCATCTGATTAAGTTATATATGAAGTGTGTGTGTGTGTGTGTGTGTGTGTGTGTGTGTGTGTGCTTTGCTGTTTTTGAGTGATTCTTTTGAAATAACTGCGTTGATAGGGTTATATAAACGATACAGTGTGCGTTTTAATTCTTCTTTATACGAAACAACTGCGTTGATGGGTGTATATATATATATATATATATATATATATTATATTTTTGATGCATGTGTGCTTTGCTGAGCGTTTTAATTCCCCGATTTGGATAAATAAATATATATGTATTGCCAAGACGATTGCTGATTTACGCCTTCTAATTCAACTGGCTGCCTCTACATTCTTGCCCTCTCTCCTGGTTGAGATGATCTTCATTATGCGATGAGCCATGCCAGCGAAAACACTTCCTCCTCTCTCTCTCCTCTCTCAACCTTCTTAGGTTATGATACCCTTTATTCTTTCTCACGGGCCCCCGTCAACCCCCTTTCCCCTTTCATGCATTTTGGGGGACTAAACCCCCTCTCCCATTGTTGCATACCCCACTTGGGGTGGTCTAACCCCCCTCCCTACCTTCCTCTTGTATCATTGATCATTTTGCATTCAATTAATTTGCAATCTACATTGTTGCGGGCATACTACTTATGTGCCACATACGATTTGAATTCTCCCGTACGACAAAATATATGTATATTTATATACCTGAGCAAACTTCCACTAAGAACTCGTTTTTTGTTCTTAAAACGAGAACTAAATTTAATTTTCTCATTTAAATTTTGGCACAGATTTTGTAGGTGAACATTCGTTCAACAAGCCATGAAACGCACTGATTCTCTCTTCTAACTTTAAGTTTGTTACACTTTTGCCCGGTCTTTCTTAAAGAAATTTTTAAATTAAAATTTAAAAATCCCCTCTCGAGGATATTTCTCAGGCGAAAGCGAAGGATAAACAAAAACACCTTTCAGCAATCATTCACTCTTCAGGTATCAACAACCGTTCGTTTTTTGATAACGCGAGCGTGATTTACACCTTCTACGCTAACCTCTGGTCCACTTCAGCCCTAAGATTAAAAAAGTAATTTAATGTTCGCATTACAATATTACGTCTCTATATTTTAATTTCGACACAATGCTTCCAAGTCTTTTCTCCCTGTGGTCCTATAGTTGTAAAATGCATGCCTATTCATCTTTAAATCCACGATGGTTTGAACTAAATAGCTCTCTTTCCTGTGGGTAAGATAAAGTTTTGTCTTTAATTTCTGATTTAAAACATTTTATAAGCATTTTAAAAGAGAAATTACAGACAAAACTACATAATAAGCGTGGGAGTTAATATGTGAGGGTTTTGTCCTCGTTCATTTATCTCCAAAATAGTATAGTGGCTTTGATATACCCTCCTCATATTTTTCCAGAAACGTAGTATTCCATATGTCAGGCCGTGATGCTGAGTTTTCATGCGAGATCATTAATTAATATTATACCTCACGAATTCGAAAATTTAATTAATTCTTAGCAGTTTAAAAATTATTCTATTTTCAAGTTCAGTTGTTCCTTCTCGGAGTACCAAATATATATATATATATATATATATATATTACTTTTTTTCCTCAATATATGATTTAAATTTTAGTTTCCTCACCGTGAGTGTGAAAATATTTTCTAGTTTATTTATAGTTTTCGGCTACTTCGTATTCTTCATTTGCTTTACGAATGAATGTCTGAAATCCATTTCTATTTCCATTTCTATTTCGCGGTTTTTTTTCTGACAAGTCTTCTTATGTCTATTTTACAGTTTTTAATATTTTTTCATCTTTTTTTGTTTCCTGTTGTACAAATAGCCTTTTGATTTGCTTTTCCAGTCTACTTCGTTTTCTTTTGGTCTCTTTTCGCCTAAATTCTGTTCTTTTTATATGCTGCCATAAACCTCTCAACATTCATAACACTCTTTTTCTTCCACTTTATGAAAAGAAAGTTAAAATCCTCAAGAATTAATATCATTTAATGTTGGGATTATAAATGAGCTTTGTGCATTTTCTATTTCATTTGTAGCAAATTTAAAATTTACTTTATGTATTTTTGTTTGTATCTCTTCATAATGTTTAGGTCTTTTGATTTTAAATTAATTATTTCAACTGTATTGTTTCCATTTTTTTTACTAATACTAATCCCGTATATGTATTTTTCTTGTAATTGCAGCAACCTTTTCTCCTCGTACAGAAAATGTATCCTCTCTTAATATGTCGCCATTTATTGCTCTTTTAGAGCCTTCAACGCAGTTTTTAATGTAAATACAACAGCATCCTCATCTCGTCAGTCTGTCCCAGTGGTTCACAAACTTTTTGAGCCATTACCCTATTTTCAGATGGATACCTTCATAATGACCCCCGCCCTACTGTACCCCACGTAAAGCCAGTCCCATTGTTGCAGTGTCGTTTATTTATGCACTTTATGAACCTTAGAAGTACTTACAGAGTACCAAATTACGCCACTGAAAAAGCAAAATTAACCCAGTGGGGTAATTTACCCATAGCTTGGGAAACGCTGGTCCATCTGTTTAAATATGTTGTAATCACTGACTGCTTCTTCGAAATCTTTAATGCAGTTTTTACAGTGAATTTCACACTTATGCAAATGAGCTTCCGATGAATATATAATATCTGTGAATCCAGAACTAAGTTTCGTAGATATTGCAATTTGTTTTATCACTGTACAGTCCATAATAACCTTTTCCTTCGACTTTACTGGTAGCAATTTCCTGGTTGGTGTTAGAGAGTGGATCGCTGTACCTGTGAGTACTGATGATGTAGTCCTTAATACGACGGTGTTTGTTGGATTTGCTGTGAGTGATGTTGCATAGTCTAATGTTGGATGTATTGACGAGATACATACTCATAGATACATGGATTTCGCTCCTTTCTCATAAGACTAGTTATCTGTTCTTTCAGAATACTTAGTAGCTCTAAGACATTTCTTTCCCTGTTCTTTTGTTCTTTTATTTGGAATTGAAGACATAATAGCGCCGCGTGAGAAACAGCTGGCCATTGTTTACATTACCCTCCTCCCACGGCCACACCTCTCTCCTCCCTCACCTCCCGCGCCCTAATTTTCTATGTAGAATTTCTTTTTTAAACTGTTCACTCGTTTCTTGTTGATTGATAGCGATATTTTGTCTTTTTTTCTGTTGCTCTTTCGATTTTTGGCGACTCTTAAACTTCGGCGCCCCGAACCAGTGCGACGTTGGCTCACCCCTTAAGCCGGCCCTGAATGTGGAGATATTATTAGATCTTAATAATGAATATATATATATATACAGGGCCGGATCTAGAAGTTGCGAGGCCTTAGGCAGATCTAGAAATTGCGAGGCCCTAGGCCTATATATATGAAAATATGGACTTAATTATCGGTACTATACCAGCAATATTAGAATCCCGCATAGACAGGACTATGCCAGCACTTAAAAATTAAACCAAACCAAAATTATCACGCATGGAAATTGTATAAGAAATATAAATAAACCATACAAATAAGTATAAATTATAATATGAGTCAAGATTTGTATCGAAAATATAAGTCAATGATTTCTAAGATTTATATAATATTATAGGTAATGACTTTCCATAGTATACAAACGTTTTTCATATGTGATGTATAAGAGATGTTGACATTTCATTTTTTATAATAGTGAGCGATCGACTTATCAGGCTAAATATTAATGGTTTAATATTTGGTTCAGATGCTCCTTGAACTTGAATATTACAGCAATGCCTTTCTACTTTTCTTCGAGCTAAACTCTTCAATTAATTGAGAATAATCTAATGAATTTGTTATATCGTTTTCTATTGATAACATAGCTAATGATTGCAATCTCGCTTGAGACATGGTGGAACGCAAATATGTTTTAATAAGTTTGAGACGCGAGAAACTTCTTTCAGCCGAAGCAACAGTAACTGGGATGGTTAATACTATTCGAAGTGCAACATAAACATTAGGATAAATCTCACTTAGTTGCTGTTGCACTATATAAACAAGGGCATTTCCGAGATCTGTTTTCTCAGGTATAAACCTGCAAAGTACTTTAAGTTCTTCATAGAGTTCTAAATCATTAATATCACTTGAACAGAAAGCGCAAAACGGCTTGAGCGAGGCCCCTTTTGGCGCGAGGCCCTAGGCGATCGCCTAGTTCGCCTATAGCTAAATCCGGGCCTGTATATATATATATATATATATATATACACACACAGCGTGTCCCAAAGAAATGTATACCCACTTTGTTTTGTTCGATAATACCAGCTATGAGGATAATAAATATATTACTGTTTATATGTTTTTTAATAAAGAATTTTCTCCTGAATCTAAATATGTAATTATTTTTATTAAAAATTTAAGAACAAAAAGTTACAGATGTTTGAATTAGAATTATTATTTTCGAGACTTCATGTGCGATATTTTCTAATATTTTTTTTTATGGCCTGGCCTGCCTTTTAACCGACTGTTTTGAGATACTTATGTTTAGTGCCTAGCTTAGCCTAGCCATTTCGTTGAGTTCTAATTAGGCAAGACTACAGTTTTGCTCTAACCTTATCTAACATCTTATAACTCTGCGACGTTTGTTCTTTTCTAACGACAATTTGAACATCTTAGATAAAGTGTCATTTAACCATGGAATTTGTAAATTTTTTGAATTAACTAATAATTACAACATTTATGTTTCAATATCAACACTAAACATAAGTATCTCAAAACAGTCGGTTAAAATATTAGAAAATATCACACATGAAGTCTCGAAAATAATAATTATAATTTAAACATCTGTAACGTTTTTGTTTTTCAATTTTTAATAAAAATAATTACATATTTAGATTCAGTAGAAAATTCTTTATTAAAAAACATATAAAAAGTAATGTTTTACTAAATAGTTTATCATACAAAATGATAGTCATACAAAATGCTCACAATTTGCCATATATTAACATAAATAGCACAGCTATACCCGGTTCATAGTTCAGCCGCCATTATTGTCTATTACATCTTGTAATCTGTGTGGCATAGATGCAACATGGTTATGTATGATGTGTGGGTTCCTTCGGAACATCTCCCACTCAGTCACAGTGTGATCCAGCAGCTGGCGGCTGATCCGCTCCTGCCTAGGCTCCCACGAGTCCACCATATTCCCCGACACGTTCTCAATGGGGTTGCGGTCACACCCCTTACTAGGCCAGTCAAGTAGTTCTAGATTTCGCTGCTCCTCGATCCACCTTCTAATAATCCTGGCAGTGTGGATGAGAGAAGTGTCCTGCAAATGGATTTTAAATATTAAAAGTAGAATTATATCTCAACCATATCCTTCAACAGTAACCCACTATTCGAGAAAGGTTTTAACCCCTATGTATTAGGGGTTTCTCTCAACTAAATGTAATTGTGCGCCGTTATACAAATAATACAGTGTACAGTTATTCAGAATAAAATCCTAGTGTTGTCATAGTACTGAAAAAGTTAAATAACAATTTTTGTGATTATTATTCGTCCAGTGTAAATGTGGAAACTGGACATACAAATGCGTGTAATACATAAATCTTACTCTAGTAACAGTATAATATTCTATAACACACAAATACAACATACTTGCATAAAGATAATCTGCTCAGGATAGGGCAAGGCATACGCGTGTACAGAAGACAGTATCACCTCCTCTATGATCTCTATATATTGATCTACCGTAAACCTCCTGTGGATCTCAGTTAGCTCTCCTAGTCCTTGCAGGTGCATCCATCCCACACATTCGCCGTCACGTGTCCACTCCGTGCCACTTCGTAAATATTTTGGCGGGCATATTTCGTGTTGTCTTGTGATATCCTGCTCATGCAACCGTCTCCTTACAGTGTCCACTGACACGACCATATGTAGTGTCTCTCGGATGACGACTGCGTTGTTGATATGATCGTTCTGCACTGCGTTGATTATTCTCCGGTCTTCTTCTCGGGTGGTCTTTCTTGGTGCCCCACACTTAGGACGATCTAGCAGATTCCAAGTCTCCTGCCACCTCTGCACCCAGCGTCGAACAGTAGGCTTCGAAATTCCCAGTTCCATGGCTATGTCAGCTACAGAGAGGCCTGCTTCCCGCATACTAATATCCGGCCTCGCTGTGCAATTTTATCTTGAACTGGATTCATTTTCAGAGTCGTTGTTCGTCATACGTTGTAAAAATATGGTATGAACATAGATCATGCCAGTAACCATGTCAACACCTAGGTTTGGCCCATCAACGTCATTTCACAAACATTAGTGTAATATTGTATGAGCTTATAAGTATATATACTCTAAACCAGGTTAATTTCGCGGCAGCAAATTTTCGCTCTTTCATATCCTTAGACGAGTTCGCGGCATCACAAATTCGCAGTCAACAGTTGCTAGTTATAATCTTACAAATTAAAATGGATTCATGAATGACGACATTTATTCTGGACTGTGATTGGTCGAGGTTGAAGTCGTATATCAAGGCAAGTTTTATCTCTTGGTATGCAGATAAAGTTTTAGCAGCACTCAACGTAAATGAATCTCTCGGTAAGATAGATTTGAAGCTCTCCACACTGAAACCTATTCATGCTAAATGGATTGTCTCTGCATGGGATAACCTACACAAAATGAGGAAGACCATTCGAAAGGGTTGGGAAATTAGCCGCATTCATGACATTCTTCTTATACAGTAATAATACAGTATAATTTTACTTTACAATGTTTTATTACAATATACTGAATTTACTTTTCAAATAAAGTATTTTAATGATATAAGTTTTATTTTCTTGCTATCTTCCAAAGATTAGTCTAAATTGTCAAATTTTCACCTGCTGGATATTTTCGCGTAAACTATAATAGCCTACGCAAAAAACGCGAAAATTTCCTGCAGGCGAACATTTGGATCTTTTCCGTTTCATGTACTGTTTCCGATTTTGTTGAAAATAAGATATTTAATGTAGATTTGTACGCTGATTTAAAAAATGTAAGTCTTTTTTTGGAGAAATGAGCGGTTCAAACGTTAGAGTAGGTTAACTGAATGCCCGGTTAAGTTAATTGAATACCCGGTTAGGTCAACTGTATGCCCTTGACGATTGGCTAGGTTAAGTTGTGATATTTTCGTTAAAACTAACGAAAATATCACGACTTAACCTAACCAATCATCAAGGGCGTACAGTTGACCTAACCGGGCATTCAGTTGACCTAACCTGGCATTCAGTTGACCTAACCGGGTATTTAGTTGACCTAACCGGGCATTCAATTAACAATTAACAATGAGCAAACCAACCAAACCAACTTAACCGGACAGAAAAATAACGGTCGAAATCTATTCACACAAATACTTAGTGACATAAGCCAATATTACGAAAGAATACAATAACTCTCGTATTAGTTTTCAGTTGTATTGTTATAGTTTTTGACCTAATACAAAATTACAATAACAAACATAACCTTTGAACCACTCATTTCTCCAAAACGAGACTTACATTTTTGAAATCGACATAAAATTCTACATTAATTACCTTATTTTCAACAAAATCGGAAACAGTACATGAAACGGAAAAGATCCGAACATTTCGCATTCACTAGTATATAAAAAGTTCTATTGTAATAGCTGTTCGTATAGATTTGCAGTAATCATAATGGAATCTTATTACTGAATAAGACTAGTAAACTGCATGGAGTTCAACGCTGCTCACGATCATATTAATTGTTTACCTTTATGAACACAGACATTACATTATAATTACCTGTATGTCAATAACTGCACATTCAATTGTCCTTTAGATATATATGTCTGTGTTATATGTTGTTGGACTCGATTGTCCCCCTTCCACCACACCTTCCCCCAGTTGGGGTACCTTGACTAACACTGCGGCGTTGCCACATGTACGGAGTCGCTTGTGAGGCGAAGAACATTACATATGCGGGCAACTGTACCTGCCTCCATCTCCTCCTCGGTCTACCCCTCCCCCTTTTCCCCTCCACCTCCAACATATAAGTCCTCTTTACCATCCTCTCCTCACTTGTCCTCTCCATACGCCCCAACCATTTTAACACCCCCCTCATCTGCTCTCTCCACAAGACTCCTTTGACTCCCACACCTTTCATGGATAACAGTGTTTCTCACACCATCAATCCGCCTCACCCCACAGATCGTCCTCAAGCATTTCATTTCCAGTACATTCACCTTTTTCCTTTCCTTCGCATTCACCACCCAAACCTCACATCCATAAAACACTGTTGGCACTACTATACCTTCATACATACCCATCTTTGCACCCATAGACACTGATGTCTCCTTCCAAACACTTCTTAGGGCACCCAGTACCTTTGCCCCTTCTTCCACCATGTGACTCACCTCCGCCTCCATAGTCCTATTCCTCGCCACATCCACCCCTAAGTACCTGAAACATGCCACTTTCATTTCCTCACCATACAAACTTACACTCAGTCGCTCACGAACCTCTCTTTTACAGCACCACATAACCTTACTCTTATTCACAATTACTCTTAGCTTCTTTCTTTCACATATCCTCCCGAACTAAGTTACCAGTCTCTGTAGCTTTTCTTTCGCGTTCGCTACCAGAGCCGTATCATCCGCACACAACAAGTGATTCACTTCCAAAGAACCTCTTCCCACAACATGCTTCACTCCCGCTCCTCTCCTCTTGACCCTTTCATTCACCTCTTTCACCACCCCGTCTATAAACACATTAAACAACCATGGAGACATCACACAACCCTGCCGTAGACCCACTTTCACCGGAAACCACTCGCCCTCCTCTCTTCCCACACGCAGAAATGCCCTACTCTCTCGGTTAAAACCTTTCACCGCATTCAACAACGACCCATGCACCCCATACAGTTGCAGCACTTCATACAGCGTCTTCTGTCAATCCAATCATACGCTTTTTCAAGATCCATGAACACCACATACAAATCCCTTTCTTTCTCCAAGTATTTCTCACACAACATTTTCAACCGAAACACCTGATCCACACACCCTCCATCTCTTCTAAAAAACCCTTACTCCTCCCCAATCTGTTGCTCCGTACATGCCACCACCCTTTCACTCACCACTCTCCCATAAACCTTACCTGGCACACTCAACAGACTAATTCCTCTATAATTTGAGCATACATTTTTGTCCCCCTGGGGACGATACATGCACTCCGCCAGTCGTGAGGCAGCTCGCCTCTGTCGAACACACATTAAACAGACGTACTAACCAATGAACACTACATTCATCGCCTTTTTTTCAGGAGCTCTACTGCGATCTCATCCACTCCTACCGCTTTTCCACCTTTCATCTTGCCTAGAGCCTCCACCACCTCCTCCCTACGGACCAACCTATTCGCCACAACTCTCATACTCTGAATCCCCTCTCTGCCCAAACATACCACATCTGCTTCCTATCTTCCAACACGTTCACTAGTCCCTCAAAATACTCATTCCACCTTGTCTTCACATCTTCTCTCTCTGTTATCACTTTCCCATCGACTCTTTTCACAGTCATGCTCATCTGCCCTTCCCTGAAATTTTCTGACACTCTCATACCCCATCTCTCATTTGCTCTCTCTCTTTCAGCTCTCGCAGCTCTTTACTTCTTGCCTCTTCCTCTTATCCTCTTCCCAATCACCCATACTTCTGCTCTGCAAGTACCAACATTTCAGCCTACAAATTCCACCATTCACTACCTTGTCGTTTATGTCCAATCCCAATCTTCCGTACACCACACACTTTAGTCGCACACTTCAGCACCGCTTCACTAAATATCTGCCACTTCTCTTCCACACCCCTTGTTTCACTCTCTCCCACCTTGCACCATTCCTCATTCTGTCTCTCCTGATACATCCGTTCACAATGCCTTTTCCTCAGTTCACTCAATTTCACTACCTCTCTCACAGGCATACTAGCCCCGTTACTCCACGCTCACCACAAACTTTCACTTTCGCCTCCACACATTCACATTCTATATATATATATAATATATATATATATGGAAAGGTCCCTCCCGAAACAAAATCCTCCAGAATAATTTAATCTTTTTACTAAACTTACTGAAATTACTCCTTTTTCGGCATTCAGCAGTAAATGTTTATAGTTGTAAACATACAAGCGGTGGTAGTGACGAAATTTAAGTAATGAAAGTTAACTGAATTTAAGAATCGGGAATTATGAGCACATTTTAACACACGTAATAAGTTGAACAGTACCTGAAGCAAAACGTAAGTTTATTGAAATTTGTTAAGCGTCATTAAGCTAAAACGGATCGGGATTTACGACACGATTAAAACACGTGGAAAAATAACGTGAGAGAAAATGGGTTCATATTTACTCGTAAAATGTGAATTTTACCATAATGTTTGAGGAATATAACCTGTTTACGTTATTGCACTCATTCTATTTGGGAATATTCTATTGCGATGAATTTAATTTCTTTAATTACATCTTGAAAGTACATTTTCATAATTTATTTTGAGATGTCTGTTGCATTTTCATCGCATAAATGGAATTACCGCCATGAAATATTCATATAGAGAACAGAGAACTTTAAGGATGAATAGATAAAATGTTATTATTATTATTATTATTATTATTGTTGTTGCCTTTAAACTTCTGTAAATGTGAAACAATCCTATATTTCTTGATACCTCTGAAGACGATGAGTGTACCGTCGGCCTCTATTCTTGAAAGTCTTTGAGGTCAATTGATTCGTCAGAACTAAAGGTCAAAAGCGAAACATGGCTAAATTACTGTATTTCAATCTACTTTTTACAGCAATGTTACATTTCTATTATTCTACTGTAGTTTCTATTTTTCATTTTCAGGTTGTAAAATTAAAACAATAATAAAATAAAAATAGTGTCTGCTCACCAAATGCTCAGTGGTCGAGTCGTGGAGAAGTTCGAAGAAGAGCCTCCAAAGAAGAAGATAATAACAAGTGCTTTCAGCCTGTCTCACGATCTGTCAGTAATTTCTACCTGCCATGTTCTCCCTCCTACTCCATCAGTGGCTTCAAGCTACCACCAATCGGCAATTGTTGAAACGCTTCTTGCATTTGAAATATGCCGATAAGCATGTTGGAAAGAAATGCAAATGAGTTTTTCGCTTACAACGTGGTCGATACTGTGGTTACTTTCTGGAGCATGGCTCAAATAAAGACCAAGACAAGAGAGAATGCCATGCTACAGTTCATGCCCAACTTCACGTTTTGGCAAGATCTATGAAAGAGCAAGGGAAATGGAACCGATAATGATCATCGGGTCTCATGATGCCACTTGTCTGCTCTCTAAGGAGAAGGAGGAGGACATCTCCTTCTACCAGGACCAGCAAGGTGAGAGGAATTCGTTTATGTCCTCTCATGACAAAATATTTGAGATTAAAGCCAATACTGTACTCAAGTAGCCAGGCAGGGGCAGGAGTGGAGACAGAGGCAAAAGGAGGAGTAAATGAAACAGAAATTGGTAGCGTACTCCTCATTATGTTTTGCTGTTAGTGATGATGTTCATGCTGACTACGACCCTAGGCCTAGTCAAGGGCAGAAGTCGAGTATTGTTGTTCTCGCATTTCCGAGGAAAATCATGGAATGCAGCGACATCTGCAACCTAACCTGTCTCTCTCCTAATCAGACTGCAGCATACCATCTCAGCTGCCATCACAAGTGGAGGAAGAAACCTCATTGACTTTGTTATTTCAAAAGTCAACCACTCGATAGAGCTCTACACTCAGATGGAAAGCTGATGACAGATGACCAGTTAGGAGTAATTTTCGAGCTCTTGCCGTGCTAGTCTCTGGTGCTGCACACTACGAAGAGGGCAAGCTACTTGGCGTCCCTACGAAAGGTGAGCCGACGCATGGAAGAACTTTCCAACCTCTCTCACTATTTCATGGCTGTTACATACGAAGGGAACACTGCACGACTTTGACAATTCGAGGTGAAACGAATACCTCGAGGGGTAATGCTACCTAGGATTGTAATCATGTTCTCATCTACTTCACGATAGTCGGCACGTAGCAACTTGAAGGAGTCAGAATTGGAAAGGATTTCATTGAAGTTTTTGATGGTTTAATCTCTTTTTTCCTGCAGCCAGGTGCTCCTGATGACCAGCGCCTTGATGGATTCTTTCTTGTGATAATAGACCAGGCTTCTTTGAACTCTCTGAATAGGATATTTTCTGATCTCTTCACTTCTCCAAAGAATAGGTCCCATAGACGAGCCACGATGATTTCGAGGAAACGACGACAGCAGGCCAAGTAAAAGTTTTTCTTCCGAGTTTCTTCTCCAGAAGTCTAGCAACCCCCTTAGTGGCACTACTGTTGCTAGCAGTAGTATGAAAGACCAGAGCAATTATCAACCTTGTGAGATCCCACGTAATGAGTAGCTCCAATGAAGCTTCGTACGTCTTGAAGGAAAAGATTGTCGACAATGTCTGTATCCACTTCAACTGCGAAGAGGTCCTTTTCTACACTCAAGTGAATTAAGTCTTTCACCAGATACTTAGATGGAGTGAGCAGGTTGACCGAACTAAGATTTATGAAGAACCCGCGATGCTTCAATCTCATTCCTTAAGTGTAGAATTTGAAAGCGTAAATATATATATATATATATATATACAGTGTGTCCGTAAAGTCATGGTGGGATTTTAAATAGCTATATTATTGCAACGAAACATGATAATGAGATGAAAAAAAGGCAAATTGAAGAACAACTCTAAAAGAATAACTTTATTTTATGTAGTTCGATATGGGCTCCTCTGGTAGCCCTGCAGACATCTAGGCGGTGATTCAATTCCAGCCACACACGCCCAAGAACATCAGGAGTGACGGATGCGATAGCTTCCGTGATTCACTCGTGCAAGTGATGAATATCCCTAATGGGTACACTGTACACGCTTTGCTTGACGTAACCCCACAAATAAAAGTCCAAAGGTGTCAGGTCCGGAGAGCGTGGAGGCCATGGCTTCCATCCTCCTCTTCCTATCCATCTCTGTGGAAATTTTTCATTAAGGAATTCTCGAACAACTTTGGCATAGTGCGGAGGAGCACCATCTTGCTGAAAGATGACATTATTGTCAATAAATTGGGGTACTGCAAAATGTTCCAACATAGCGAGGTAGTTGTGTGACGTCACAGTGGGTTCCGCGAAGAAAAATGGGCCAATCACTCGATCTCGTGCTAGAGCACACCACACATTAACTTTCGGGCTATTACGCTCATGTTCAACATAGGCATGTGGACAGCCTAGACTAACTACGAGATAAAGGTTAAGCTTAGCCTAGACTAACTACAAGATACAACTTTGAGAGTTGTTCTTAAATTTGGCATTGTTTCATCTCATTATCATGTTTCGTTGCAATAATATAGCTATTTAAAATCCCACCATGACTTTACGGACACATCACCGCCTAGATGTCTGCAGGGCTACCAGAGGAGCCCATATCGAACTACGTTAAATAAAGTTATTCTTTTAGAGTTGTTCTTCAATTTGCCTTTTTTTCATCTCATTATCATGTTTCGTTGCAATAATATAGCTATTTAAAATCCCACCATGACTTTACGGACACACTGTATATATATATATATATATATATATATGTGTGTGTGTGTGTGTGTGTGTGTGTGTGTGTGTGTGACCCACCCTGCCCCGCCCACATTTCTTTCTTCAGGGAACATGCAGTTACGTCATTTCATGTCATATGCACTAAATTTAGTTCCTAAAGGATTTTCAATCGATTAACTTAAACGTGTATGCGCGACCATTAAACATTATCTTATAAAAAAATCCTTATGAATTTCAGATTCCTCAAATCCGAAACTATGGCATATTTTCATGAGTCTTCTCCAAGGCCAGATTAAGGCGTGGACCAAAATTGGGCTACAGCCCAGGTACTCCGCAATGAAGAATGGCCCCCATAAAAGCAGAAAAGAAAATTTTTATAATTTTTTATAAGTTCATTACTGCCAAAACTGCCAAAGAAGAAGTTACCTCTTTTATGTGATACTGAAATTCGTGTTATTTAAGTTATTTCTTGGTACAGGTATAAGTACGACGTCATTTTTTCTTTGATGTGACGGTTTTTCTTTGCCTGTGCCGAACATACTTTATTGTATGTAAATTTTTATTTTGTTATTTTAATTGTGAAGAAGATAAAAGTTTATGCCAAAATTCATGTTTTTTTTAGCAAGGGGCAAATGGCCCCAAGCTTGCTTTAACCCCTGGGCCCCGTGGAGGTTAATCCTCTACTGCAATTCTCCCATCCTGCACACCTTTAATACCCATTCATCTTCAAACTAAGAATATGGGCCTTTAGAAGCGACGCAGTATTCACGTCTTATATATATGGGCGCAATGATGCTCAATGTGAAAAGATGTTTAAATCTTCATAATTCCACTTAAACTACAGAGGCATCGATGAAAAATAATAAAAAAAAATATATATACCTCGTTAACCTCGTTGAAGTTCCGTTCCGAAGGTCAAGCTGGTGGCCCCGCCTATAGGCCTGGCTTGGTGAAGGAACGACTTGCTCCCTTGAGCTCTGCACCGCACACAGCCAGGTACACCGGCTCATCTGGTACAGTCCTCAGCCAAGCATCTAGTCTAGTCTTCTTTTGAAGAACTCAACTTTGACCACTGTAACGTTTCTGAGGTCCTTTGGAAGCTGGTTAAAAAGTTGTGGCCCCCTGACAACCAAGCTATTTTCCTTCACTGTTGAAGGGCCTGTTGAAGGGTGTGTTAAAGGGCCTTTAATTTGGGAACGCTACACATTCTTCCTTTCCTATTTTCCAGCGTTATTTGGATGGTAATTGGGTTTAGTTTTAGGTTTGGTACCAGTTTTTCGATCATTTTCCATATGTAGATTATGGTGTACCTCTTTTCTTCTTTCCAGTGGGTACAGATTTAGTTTACGTAGTCTTTCCCAGTAGTTGAGTTATTTGCATCCATCAATCTTAGCTGTAAAATGTCTCTGAGTTTCTTCTACTTTATTTGTTTCTTCCTTTTTATATGGGAACGTCAAGACGGAGCAGTATTCAAGTTTTGGTATGATCAGTGTTTTCAGCAGGAGAATCATTACTGTCTTGTCCCTTCTTGTGAACGTTCTCAGTACCTGTCCCGCGACTCTTTTTGCTTTGTTTATTGCTATCTGATTTTGTGTTTCGAATTTTCATCATCGGTCATTATTACCCCAAAATCGATCGCTTTCGTGCGTCTTTGAATTTCCTGTCTATCTGGAGCATAATATGCAGTGCTTTTAATTTCCTTATTTCGACCATTTCTGAAGAGCTGTAATTTCTCGGTGTTAAGTGTCATGTTGTTGTCTTCTGACAATTTGTATATTTTGTTCATGTCCCTCTGCAAGGCCTCCACCTCATTTGCATCGCTGATTTTTCTGCTGATCTTTGTATCGTCTGCAAAAGTTGTTACTATACTGTTGCTGTTTACTCCATTGTCTATGTTTGTTGTCATGATAATGAACAGGAGTGGGGCCAGTACTGTATCTTGTGGTACTGAGCTGCGTACTTCCGAGTCTGATGAAGATATACCTTGAATTTTAACGACCTGTAGGCGTTCCCCGAGAAAGGTGTAGATCCATTTTCCAACTTTGCCTGTTATTCCCATATGTTTCATTTTATGTGCTATTATACTACGATCATATTTGTCGAACGCTTCAGCAAAATCCGTGTGTATGACATCGTAGCTTTCATTGCCTTCAAGTGCATCTAGGATATTGTTATAGTGCTTTATAAGTTGTGATAGGTATGATCTTCCTGATTGGAATCAGTGCTGATTCTCGTTGAATCTTTCCAGTGTCTCCATGAAATCATTGATTTTCTCTCTGACTATTCTTTCAAATATTTTGGTGAGGTGCGACGTCAATGACACTGGTCTATAGGTCTTTGCTTGAGATCTATCCCCTCCTTTATATATAGGAACAATGTTTGCGCTTTTCAAGATTCTCGGTATTTCCCCAGTGTCTAGGGATCTTCTCCATTCCAGTAAAAGGTATAGCTATTTAATTTTTACAGTTTTTAATCAGTAATACATTCCATTTGTCCGGACCTGCAGCTGAATGTGGTTTCATTTGTCCTATAGCCCTCGCTACATCTTCTGGGGGTAAAATCAATCTCCTTCCATTTTCTCTTCAAAGAATGCATCTACGAGTATGTCAGGTATCGCTTTGTCAATTTTTGGGGTACTAAAGAGTGATTCATACTGGGCTCTCACTGTTTCCAGATATTTCTTTTAGCTTGTCCGTCAGTTCATTGTTTCCGTTCTTAAGGACCCGATAGTGGCGCGCGTTTTTGTTTTCTTTTTCGCATAGCTATAGAAGTATTTTGGATTTTCCTTTATTGCTTCTACCGCCTTTCCCTCTTCCCTCTCTGTATGGTCCTTAATCAGGTTTTGTATTTCCCTATCGATATGCTGCAGTTTTTCTTGTATTACTTTCCTGGCATTATCATCAGCGCAATTAGCTAACTTCGCCTCTGCTCTCTTTCTTTTGAGGAATATTCTTCTCTTTTGACTCTCTAGCCAGTTCTTTCCTTTTGGCTGTGCTTTCGGAGCATATTTTTCTAAAATTCTCAGCGTCTTTTTTTCCAAGGTTGTTAGCATTTCTTCAGTTGTTTTATTCTCTAAAACTGTTCTCCACTTTATTTGGGTCATGTGTGATCTGATTGCTTCCGAATTTATAGTCTTGGAGTTTAAGTTAAAAGCCCCAAATTTGCTTCTTTCTTCAGTATGTGTATTGTCTTTTAATGTTGTCGCCATATTTGTTGATATCTCGATTAAGTTGTGGTCTGAGATAAAAGGTGGGGTTATTTTTATATCAGCAATCAAGTTCGTGTTATTTGTGAATGCTAGATCTAGGCAGTTATTTTTTTCTGGTATTTTCTGTTATCCACTTTGTCAACATAAACTCGTTTGTGAGAGGCATCAACAATTTTGCTTGCTCCTGGTCTTCTCTTGTGTACCTCCTTGTCCTGGTATGTATATATATATATATATATATATATATATATATATATATTTCTTTGCACCTTTTTGTATTTTATAAATGGGAAATCAAAGTCTCTGCAGAGCATTATACTGAGGGATGGAGGGTTTATGGCCTTTATTAATTTTCTAATACCATCAATGGTATCCGAGAATTTTTCGGTTGGAGTGTTTGGGGGTCTATAGATTACTATCAGTATCACGTTTAGTTTTTCTATTTTCACTGCTAGGGGTTTCACAAAGCTGTTTGATTTACTTATTACCGTCTCTGTCATATGACTTTCATATATAACACAACAACCTTTACGTCTCGCTGTTCTATCAGCTCTTACTAAGTTGAAACCCTCTATATTTATATCTTTCTTATCAATACAATGTTCGCAGTTTTCACAATTTCCTTGGCAATCTTTAAGATGAGGTTCTGTGAGGCATGCAATGTTCGCCCTTGTTTCGTCCATAAATCCTTTCAGGTACAAAACTTTGTCGAGAGATTGGTTTGGCTTTATTCCTTGAATATTGGTCAGAACATTGTTTATGTTCTTTGCTTTTCGTTGCCCCTTGTGCATTTCAAGTTCGTTTCTCCTTCGGTATCGCTTGTTTAGTTGTCCTATGGTCCTCCGAGAGAGATTCGTTTCCGCCTATCAGTTCTGGTAATTTCTTGTCCGGAAGCGGTTTGACTCGGGGGATCCCAGCTATGTCGACTGCATGCGTTGTATGATATTTAGCAGCTGTATTGCGTCTGCGATGTTGAAAAATTTTTGTTTGCTTTTTGTGTTTCTGTTTATTCCTATTGTCCTCTAAACTTTGTCCTTTGTCCTCCGGGTTCGTCGGGAGATGTTGATAGTAGCATTTTTTCCCGTATTTGCAGGTTCCATATTTTGCGTAAGTCCTGCAAATGTCCTGGTGGTAGAATCTACATCTGTCTCCGAATTTACAATGACCATTATTGTAAAACAAATTGCATATTGGGGGATGTTCATATACAGGGTGTCCCATAAGTCCGGCATCATAGGAGAAATTCATATTTTTCTATTTCTACAAACCATAATTCATATTTTTCTCTTTCTACAGGCCATAATGTCTATGAGCAAGGAAGAACGAATCCAGATAATTCTACTCATAGGAAATCGGAGTCAAAGAGAGGCCGCTGCTGAATTTAGCAGACTGCATCCAGACCGCGAGCCAATAACACAGAGTTGTGTTAGCAGACTTGTTGCAAAGTTTAAGGAAACAGGATCCATGGAAGATAAACCACGCAGTGGACCTTGAAGGAGGTCCACTGACGATGATACAGCGACTGCTATCCTGGCTCATTTTAAAAGAAGTCCCAATAAGTCTCTTCGGCGATTGTCCACCGAGACAGGAGTTTCGAAAAGTAGCATCCATCGCATTCTTCAGGCTCACAAATGGCATCCATATAAACTTCAGATCCTACAGAAATTAAGCGAAGATGATCCCGACCGGCGGATGGAATTTTGTGAATGGGCTACGGTACAATATGCTCGGGATGCCAATTTCCCGTCCACCATTCTGTTCAGTGACGAGGCTGTTTTTTATATGGAAATGGTGAGGTAAATCGACAGAACACCCGCTACTGGTCTCAAAACAACTCTCACTGGTATACCTCTTCAAAGGAACAAGGTGCATCTCGGGTGATGGTATGGTGTGGCATTTGGAAGGATCGCATCATAGGCCCCCTCTTTTTCGATGAACATGTCACTGGAGGCACCTACCTACGTATGCTCAAGGAAGAAACATTTCCCAGTGTCTTGAACGAAGAAGGAAATTTCCCAACATGGTTGCAGCAAGACGGCGCTCCTGCACATTACAGCACCCAAGTAAGGGAATACCTGTACCAACAATTCCCTGGTCATTGGATAGGACGTCGAGGGCCTGTGGAATGGCCAGCTGAAGCCCGGATCTCACGCCACTAGATTTTTATCTCTGGGGCCACTTGAAAGCGCTGGTATACGCAGAGAAAATTAGGAGTGTTCAACATTTGCGGCAGCGCATTGTTGGGGCATGTAACACCATTACTCCTGACATCATTCACCGTGTGCTTGCTGACTGGGTATCACGTCTGAATTTGTGTATTGAAAACAATGGTGGACATATTGAGCACGTTCTGTAAATAAAAGCTTTTGTTTTGCCTTTTTTTATTATTTTTCCTATGATGCCGGACTTATGGGACACCCTGTATACATCGTCCTCTCTTATATCTGCAATTATCTTATACATAATATCTGCATATAATTCCTTCCCCCATATTTACTCGGGGCCTTTGTTTTTTGCTCCTTATTGGGGGACAGTTTCACTCTGTTTTCTTGATTGCACGCTTGTTTTTTCCTATTTGTGCTATTTTTGCTGATATCCTTCGTTGCCTTTATACTATATGTTGCCTGTATGTGTTTGGTTCAGTGTTGAGATATTTCACGCAGGAAAATGGAAGCAGGAGTACCAAGGTTTTGCTCCAATGACTGGAACATTCTGAAGCCGTTTTTTTTTCCTGTTAATAAAGCTTGAGAATGCTCCAGTGATTTGAGCGAAACGTCGTTACTCCTGCTTCCATTTTCCTGCGTGAAACATATATATATATATATATATATAATATATATATATATATATACAGTAGAGTCTCGATAATCCTAGTTAAACGGGACCGTAGCCACCTCAGATTAGTGAAAACTCTGATTATGCAGAATAAAAATATACATACAATTGCAGCATACGGCGTTTATTAGTGTATACTAAAAAATAAAAATCTATGCGTTTATTACAATACATACTAAAAAATTAAAAAATAAGGATATATTGCGTAATGACAAAAATACTACAGAGTATATACTTAGTATATGAGCTGATATTACATACTGTATCTATCCCTCACGATGGAAAAAATTATCTAGTCTTTTGTTTCCTAGCCATGCACCTTTTTTTCGCTGCAAATTCGGCCTCGGATTAACCGTAGCTTGGATTACCGAGACTCGGATTATCGAGACTACTGTATATAAAAAATTTGCGGACAGTGCCAAATTAATTGCACATTTTTTTTGGTGTACTATTGAAAACATGTAAGAGCTATGATTTACCAATAGCTGATTCTCGAGATATAAGTTTGAGATAAACACTGAATAAAATGAAGTAAGTGTTTTGACCTGAAGTCTATCTGCTATGAAATTGCAAAGCTACAGAACGAGAGTTATAGCTACAAATTTTCAAAATTTTCTAATTTAAACTTATTTAGATTTCCAAAATAATTTTCATTAACTGCCAGAGATAATATCATTATATAATTCCAGTCTCAAACTGCGAACAAATTAAAACACAAACTAAGCTACAAAGAGGAAATGTTAAACAACGCATTTTGACGAAAAAATAACACTGTGTAACACTGATTCTGTTTATATAGAATTTTTTATGTTTTTATATGCATTTGTGGGCGCTGAGTCCAAATCTGGCCTTGGTTTGTGTGTATCATCAATGGTTTCAGAGATAATCCATTTTTCATGTTTTACCAGTATAATGTTATTATGGGCGCAGCAATATCAGAATAATCAGGAATTGTTAAGAACAATCCGGATGTTCGTTGACAGTTTCTTGCTCTAGAAATTGCCCGAAACTTCCACTGTGCTATATAAAGAAGAGCGCAGAGTCTGAGAAGTCAGTAAGTGTGAGCACACAAAGAAAGCAGGTTGTTTGTCTGATGGTTACCAGCACTGAGGTATTGTGTTTCTGTGCTTCTCTGTGCTGACGATTTGAGTGTTATCGATCCTTTTTTATTGCGAACATTATTTCAGTGTTGTGAATACATCTTTTTTCTGGAATCTGTAATCTGTTGCAGATTTAATAACTCTTCTCTCTATATCTGCAGGTTATGATTAATGTAGTACAGTTTGGTAAAGAGAATGGCAACTAGAGCTTGTAAACACTCGCCGGATATATTCTGCTACGTTTGTGGGTATTACATAGGCCCCAAGCAAGTATCGCACAAGATTGTGAAAGGCACCAAGTTCTGGATCGCGTATAGGCTCTATTTTGGTATGCCTATGGGTGACCAAGATAAGCCCTGGGCACCCCATGTGATCTGTGGAAGCTGCCGCTCCACACTTGAAGGGTGGCTCCGGAGAGTACGCAAGGCAATGCCCTTTGCGGTACCCAGAATACGGAGAGAACCAAAGAGTCACCACGACGATTGCTACTACTGCATGGTAGATGTTTCTAAGTACAGGAAAGTTAAAGGAAGGCAGACTCTTCAGTATCCAAGCATAGTGTCGTCCATAGCTCCTGTATCACATGGCGAAGGTCTTCCAATACCACGTCCACCAGAACAGGTATCTATCCATTACTTTACCTTCTGTATTTACAGACTGTGGGTCATTATGTGTCGATTTTTCTTAGTGCTGATGCTCTTCTACATATATAGCTATGCCTATATTTTGTTTCTTTGCTTTGCAGGTTGAATATGAGGATGCAGCTAGCTCATCTGAGATGTCGGCTGGTGAGGAGAGTCATGATGAAGAATATACAGTAACTTTCAGTACAAACCCTCACTTCCCAAATCAGAGGGAATTGGACGACTTAATTAGAGATTTGGGTCTGACGAAATCAGGGTCTGAGCTTCTAACCTCCAGACTCAAAGAGTGGAATTTGCTTGGAGAAGACTGCAAGAGCACTGTATACCGAAAGCGGCATGAAGAGTTTGCAAGGTTCTACGATGTCAATGGCTCTCTCTGTTATTGCAGCGAGGTTAATGGTCTATTCACAGCTATTGGGTTAACACATATACCCTCAGAGTGGCGCCTGTTTATTGACAGTTCAACTCGGAGTTTAAAAGCTGTTCTACTCCACAATGGGAACAAATATCCATCTATGCCAGTTGCACATTCTGTTCAAATGAAAGAGGACCATGAAAATGTCAAACAACTGCTCACTCAAATCAGGTATGAACAATATAACTGGGACGTGTGTGGTGATTTCAAAATGATTGGTTTCCTGTTAGATTTACAAGGAGGGTTTACTAAATATTCATGTTTCCTTTGCCTGTGGGATAGCAGGGCTTCAACTGAGCACTATAAAACAGTTCAGTGGCCTCCACGTGAAGGACTGCAACCAGAAAAGTACAATGTACTCAGGGAACCTCTTGTGAAGCCTGACATAGTTCTGCTTACACCTCTCTATATTAAGTTGGGTCTAATGAAGCAGTTTGTAACTGCGTTAGATTTTGGATGGGAAGTTTTCCAATAGATTTGGGTCATGTTCCCTAAACTCTCTGAGGCCAAAGTCAAGGCTGGCATCTTTGTAGGACCACAAGTCAAGGCGCTGTTGAATCCAAAGAACCTTGAAGCCAAGATGACTCCGATCGAAAAAGAGGCTTGGTGTGCTTTCTGTGATGTGGTTCGTGGGTTTATAGGCAACCTTAAAGCACCAAACTATAAGGAGTTAGTGTCAAACTTGATTAAGTGCTATGGCAAAATGGGGTGCCGTATGTCTTTAAAATTACACTATCTGCATTCACATCTAGACTTTTTTCATGATAACGTGGGCGATGTGAGTGAAGAACATGGCGAAAGATTCCATCAAGATATTCAAACGACGGAGAAAAGGTACCAGTGCCATTGGGATGCTTCCATGATGGGAGACTACGTATGGTCGCTGATCAGAAAGGATAAGAATGTTTATACGCGGAAGTCGCGTTCTTCAGTGCATTTTTAAGGAATGCACACTGCATAACGAGGCTTGTTATTCTCTTATCGGTTCTCCTCATGATATATATTATATCCTTTGCACCATTTTGGGTTTGTCAAACAATTTTGACTCAATAAACATTAATTTCTAATAGTGTTTTTATTTTCAGAAAAAGTGTGATAACCTATATTTTTGAAACGGTTGATGATAGAGCAAAACCAATATCATTTTTGGAATCAGTGCCCTGAAATCATTAAGAAACGACAGAAAAATCACAATAAACAGAAAAAATTTTAAATTTTGTTACCCAGTGAAATTAGACATTCATAGTCAGAAGCTACTTGAAATTTAAACGAATGTCAACATATTTTTCAACGAGAAAGAAGTGTTTTGAGAGCGAAAGTACGACCTTGGTGTGCCACTTTCTTTAGATATTCGGAAGAGAAATGTAACTCTTCTTACAATAGTTACACCATAAACCCATTGCGCCACAAAGCACTTCAACATAAGTATAGTAATAAAACAAGCAAAATTCATGAACATTTAAAAAAAAAAGAATTTTTCAATATCATGCAAAAACAAATGTTTTTCACACTTTAAGACTATCACAATCACTTGATTAAAGAAGATAAACCAGAAATTAATATCAAATACGAAGAATGGAATGTTTCTTGAATATTTTTAATTAATAAAATTCAAATGAGTGTGAATCAACATAATAAGAAAATCATATTGAACTTTCGAAAAGCATATATATATATATATATATAATATATATATATATGCGCCTCGGTGGTGTAGTGGTTAGCGTCGCTGACTATGAATCCATCGGCCCCGGGTTCGAGACCCGACGGCAGCCGACGCGCAGCAAAACCCAGCTGTTCATCCTTCCACACAATAAAGAAATTGGATGGTAGATAAATGGGTACCCTAGGTGGCCTAGTGGTTAAGACGCTAGGCTGCTGATGGGGCGTGGTTCGGATTCCACGTTAAACCGTAGGTCTAAGGTGGAGTGAAAAGCTTGACCTTCGTCAGAATGAACAGTTCGGGCGAAGCTAACCAAAGGTTATATAACCTTATAACCAAAGGTTATATAACCTTGGTTAACCTTGATTTTGCTTCCGCCCGAATTGTTCATTCTGACGAAGGTCTAGCTTCTCACCCCACCTTAGACCTACAGTTTAACGTGGAATCCAAACCACGCCCCACCAGCAGCTCAGCGTCTTAACCACTAGGCTTCCCAGGGTACCCATTTATCTACCAACCAATTTTTTTATTGTGTGGAAAGATGAACAGCTGGGTTTTCGTGCGCGCCGCCTGCTGTCACTGGGTCTCGATCCCGGGGCCGATAGATTCGTAGTCAGCGACGCTAACAACTACACTACCGAGGCGAATATATATATATATATATATATATATATATACATATCCTTCCATTTCCTTGAAAATATCTGAAGTGTGTAGACGAAACGTTGGATTGAAAATGAACAAAGCAATAGCTTTGTTTTACTGAAGAATAGTCCTCAAGAAGCCCTCAAGAAGATTTCTTTCGTTGAAAGAAATATTTTTTGAACATTAGAGGCCTTAAAAAACTAAATTATATTATTATTATTATTATTATTATTATTATTATTATTAGTGAAGTGGTTCAACTTTAAATTTTGTTAATTCTTAATTATTGTTAACTTTATAATTTTGTCGATAATTTTGTTGATTACTTGCCCAAAAACGGTGTTTGCAAGTGATGTGATAGTCATGATGGAGATTATGAACGCAAGCGTTATAATGCTAAATGTCATATTATGATGAAAACATTAAAATCATCTACAAAAGTAATGAAAATATTGAACTTTGAATCTTGCTCCAGTAATGGTTAGGTTAGTTAATTATGTAATTTCTGAATATCTATTTTTCATCCACTTCCACTGAACCACTTAGTAACTTACACGATGGAAGTACCACGTGACACCAATCTGAAATATTGCTAGTCACTCCAGAACTATCAAATTTTAAAATTTCGACGCCCTTATACTTATCTATTGTTTGAAAAAGGCTCAGAATCCATTTAGGTACGTAATCCTAAAGAGAATTTGTTACTGTTAAGCATACCATGTCTATTTATCTCCCTGTCTGTCTGTCTGTCTGTCTAGCCACCGCTATCTATTTTTTATTTATCTTTATACATTAAAATCTACAAAACTGGCTAATAAAAGTTAGTTGATTATTAAATTTATAGGAATTAAAAAGCACTTTCAAGCTTACAATATAGGCTCCTCATCAGCCGAAAGTGAAATTAGGGTCCATAATCTCACTTGACAGGGAAATTTCATAGACAAATCTCCAGTACTAACTAATCTTAATCCAACCAGCTAACTTACTTGACCGAATCTAAATGAACTTACTATAACATAAATAAAATCTGCCAGTAAAAGTTTAACTCTCCAACTTAAATGAAAAAGAAACTAAAATAAAGGCGCGAATATCAAACAAAAAATTGCGAAGAAAGGCCAGCTTAAAACAGGTTAACCTCACAAAAACAGGTTAATCTCACACTGGAATGAAACGAAGGAAAAATTGCGAAGGGAAAGTAGTGGAAAAAGTCACCCAATAAATATAAATCTATGGAAAAATAGTCAAAATACTGATTTCATAACCTTCAAAATAATTTATGACTGGTTAAGAAATTACCTCATGCCACGCTTTCTTTTTATGATTGGGTACCAAATACTCATAGAGTACTTCGTAGAATACCCTCCCCTCTTCAATAAAAATAATCAATTACACGAAAAATTGTTAATATAAAAAATTAAGAATGAACATCACAGCTTAGTACGATAAGTATAATCATCGTAATACGAGTCATTAATCAGATAATCAGATATCGAAGTGATTAGGGATAGCTTTGTTTAATATGTATATGTGGAAGTGGAGAATTGGGAGTGGATAAGGGGAAGGAATTTTTTTTTTTTTTTTTTAAATTGGTGTGTCTAGGAACGACATACATTTTTTACCCAATACTCAATCATAAAAAGAAAAGGCATGACATAAGGATGTTTCTTAACAATCCTAAAGTATTATAGCAATATTATTATTATTATATCCTAATAAAGCTTATCATTATCATTATTATTACCAATATTACTTTCAATTGTCAATATTTTCCCATTCCACGATTCCCAGACGTCAAAAGGTAAGACGTCAGTTCCAAGAAGTCTAAAGGTAAGAGGAATGATACTAAGTATACGTGATTCTACAAAGTCTCGCTGGCTGTGGCTTTTTTTTATGCAGGAAGGACGACCAAAGGCGAATGAATGTCCGCTAAAATACCCGTCCCTTTACATCAAGTAAAATTGTAAATTTTGAATGCTGTACAAGAGGAGTTTAGTTCAAATATGAATAGTATAAAAAACTGCAGTAATCTCTGTATCTTTTATAAGTTATTAATAAATAATTAATTTATTATTTCTTTCATAATAGTGTTACTTGAAACTCTGAGAATGGTGATATAAACTTTTTTGAAAATCCTGCTTCACCAATGAAAATAGAAGGGCAATTCCCATAAGGGATCAGATAAATCTCGGTGCTTTCATTCGTGGACCTTGGGTTCTGAATTACAAGGCCCGAAACAGATCCGCCTGCAGAATTTTGAAATTGATATCCATTTTTAACCATTTTTTACTCTCTATAACTACTTAATAATAAAAATGGAGGTCTATATCCGAACCAAACCGTCTTACAGAATAAGACATTCAAAGCGTAATAAAAAAAACTGCATGTCTAGAATCGCGCGTAATTTAGCCAAATGAATGACACTGCAAAATTGAAATGCTCTCAAAAGCTTACAATGGCCAAATTTTATCACAGAATTACTCCATGCTATATAAGAAGCGATCATTCTAAGAACAGTTTAGGATCGTCACTAATAGGAATGAATACTGTTAATCAGATAAACCTTAAGGAAAGATGGCCAGCGTCTGTAGCCTAGTGGGTAACACCATTTTCCTATAAGCGAAGTAAAGACACTGAGGTCGGGGCCTCGAATCCCGATGATGTTAGTAATAATAATACAGGAGTTAAAGCAGTGAACCGCATTAGTTAGCCTGAGCACTGCATCAGTTTCTGTCCCCCCCTCTCCCCCGGACTGATCTTACGAGTTTGGCTTGGAGTCAATAGCGTTAAAGAGAAACTCATTTAAACCTTAAATTCAGGTCAGAATGAAGTTTTATTTACAAAATTCACCCAAATTATGTACACTTTTAACAAATATAAGCATACATTTATTACTGAACTTAACTGTACATTTTACGCCGATGTGAAAAGATCATATTGAAATGAACAATTACGCTACCAATCGGGTGAAAAAAAGGTCCCATCATATAGGGCAGTATGGATGGTCAAATAAATTACAAAGGCTAATAATCACTGTTTCCCTTCTCAGTTTCTCAGACTATATTGTAGTTGTTGTAGTTTGAATTTATCTTGTGTAATACATTCTGTATCGGTGTAATCTTCGCTCGATTCATTATTTTCTTTCTTATCCAAAGCCTCAAGTCGTGACACCTTTTCTGAAATCTCACGAATTAGATACATTTTGTTTTGTCATGTACAAGGTAGGCCAAGATAAAGAGGCCACATTCGGTTTTAAAGAACCTGAATAAGGCCCCTTTATCTTGGCCAACCTTGTATATAAATGTTATATACTCGTATATGAATAAGTACATTCGCTTAAAATTTGTTACATGTTGTTCACTTAACACTAAATTAAACTTGAAGCTCAAATGGTTCTCTTAAAGCCAATGACTCCAAGCCAAAGTTGTAGAACTAACTTGAATGTAAGTAAGGGGCTAATTAAGCCTCTGACAGTAAAAGTACATCTCAAATTCAAATTCAAACTTTATTCAGAAAAGAATAAAAGTGACTGGGCCTAATAAGCTACTTTATAAGCTAATTTAATTGTAAATTGCATAATTTATTAGAGGTAATATCCGCAGTCAGAAGTACGGATGCGGATGTTAAAAATGATGCGGATGCGGATATCCAGTCCACCACTAATATATATATATATATATATATATATACGTACTTTACAGGTAAAAATGAAACAGCAGGTGAATGGGGAGACGAGATGTTCATTAGACAATTCAAAAATATGGGGAATTTAAGGTCAAATTCCTTTGTACAAAGCGAATGGTTTGAATTCAGCGCGGCGACTTGTTGACGCCAAAATTTGCCTTATCTACCACGCAATGAAAGATAAAATAACCTTTTTCCCCTGATAATATCTAAGTGGTGTACCTAAACATAATCCTCCAAAATTTTTTCTGATCATTTGAGACCCCTGTTGGATTCAGTGCGAATTTCCTGTCTAAGCTCGCATATGAAAGATAAAATAACTTTTTTTTTTCTCTCTCTCTCTCTCTCTCTCTCTCTCTCTCTCTCTCTCTCTCTCTCTCTATCTATCTCTCTTGTTATTGTTTATTATATCCGATTTTTTATTTCACAACCCATTCAAACAAATTTACCTTTCGCAGTGTAAGCCCCTAACCAGGTGTTCAGCCGTCCTTCTGGTGACTGAACACCTAGTTAGGGAAACGTTACGATAAGAAATCTCGTGGGCCAAAAATAGGGACGCAGGCATTAATATTTTTATAATATAATTTAATTATTAAGCCAGATTTTTTCATTTTCATATAAAAGTGATTCTTACGTAAATAAAGTGGTGAATTATGAAACTGTACAAATGCAGTTATAGGGACGTAGGCATTTATTGGCCTAAAATAATAATAGCAATAATAATAATAATAATATTATGAATAATAATAATGCCGAATTAAAATATTGCTAAAAATTAATTTAAATTAATTATGTTCAGCGACCACCTACGAAATTTAAAAAATCTGATGATAGTTTAAACCAATTTTAACAATGTTACGC
Organism: Bathynomus jamesi; assembly: GCA_023014485.1. Classification (NCBI taxonomy): domain Eukaryota; kingdom Metazoa; phylum Arthropoda; class Malacostraca; order Isopoda; family Cirolanidae; genus Bathynomus; species Bathynomus jamesi. Next base: position 500,374 of record JAJOZX010001998.1, read on the forward strand.
CCACAGAAACGACATGGACCAATCAAAAAGTCTCGAGTTGGTGACCAGGCATACGTCACTTGAACTGGGCCATAGACTCAAATACAAATAGTAAAGCCACGCCCACAGAGACGTTATCCGCCAATCAGGAAGTCATCGAGTTGGCGATTGGTCTTCCGATCTCAGAACTATATCACGATTTGGAACTTTTCTCCCACATATGAAAGGGGTCATCGTACATATGGATATCATATTAATTGTTATTTTTACCGGTGGATGATCACACGTTGCTAGCAGTAATGAATACAGACAGTGAAACAGAAATATTTTCGTCACCAAACGTATTCGATGCAGATGTTACGTAAATTGCAATCACGATGTGAAATGCAAATATTGCACATATTTTAATTATATATATATATATATATATATATATATATATATACCGGGTGGGCCAAAAAAACTATTACCCAACATTTGAAAAAATATTGTGGCTCACCCTCTATATTGATCTTACTGCTGAGGCCGTATGTTGTACCCATACTTTTACTCTATCAAGCGCTGGCTTTGAATCTAGATTCAACGCCCCAGGAGTAGATGTGCAGGCTCTCAACTGGAGGGAGGTATCAAAATATGGTGCTCAACTGAAAGGCGGTCAAAGTCAGCAACTGATACTTTCAGATGACAGTCAGTTTTTCCATAAATAATTAACTTTCCTAATTTTTACACAAAATAATTAATTTATTTCCTTTTTCATTTCAGACCATCATTCTGCTATAGTTGGTGAACAACTTATACCATAATGAAATACTCTTTGGAAGATGAAGCATTGATATTGAACCTACGTAAGGAGAAACACTGGGGTGCAAAACGAATGAAGAAAGAGTTTCCAAATAAACGATGAACGATACCTGGACTTCAATATCTCAGAAAGAAAATCGATATCACAGGGTTGACCAAACGAAAAGAAGGCATTGGAAAGCCAAAAACATCACATACTGAGGAAAATATTGACACGGTTTCATCCATGATATACAATCAAGAAGAACGGCCCAACACCCACAAGTTCGTTAGAGAAATTTAAAAAATTACTGGTATTTCTCGCACTAGTGTTCGTTGTATAGTAAAAGATGATGTGGGTCTTAAATGTTTGAAAAGAGTGAAAACTCATATCCTCTCTACATTAAATAAGCAAGCAAGAGTTGAAAAATGTCGTGCTCTGTTAGATCGATTCCCAGACAGAGAAGTGTCGAAAATATGGTTCAGCGACGAGAAGACCTTTACGGGTGCTTCAACAATAAACACGCAAAATGACCGAGTTTATGGAAGACAGGACAAAAAATCTATCAGTCTAGATCGACTTTGCAGGGATCGTCCACATTTTTCTCAAAAGGTCATGGTTTCCATCTTTATTTCAAAGTTAGGGAGTCAGAGATTGTTTTTGTTGATCAAAATGCTAAAAACACTGCTACTTATTACAAGAAAAAATCCTTAATGCGGTACTGCTGTCGATAAGGGAGAAGTCAAGAAACAACTTTGTGATCCAGCAAGATAGTGCCAGAAGCCATACAGCTCGCACAACTCGGGAGTATCTCGACCGAAATGTTTCGGATTATATTGAACCAGAATTCTGGCCGCCGAATAGCCCACCCATGCGATTTCGCTCTCTGGGGTGCTCTACAAGAATTGGATACAAAGGAAAGGAGATCAATTCCGTCGAAGATCTGAAGGAAAGTATTACTGCAGGCTACAGAAAGATATCGCAACGATTCATAAGTGCTGCAATAGATCAATGGCGAGCAAGGTTGCAAGCGTGCATTGATAATGGAGGAGGACATATTCTGCATAATCTTGGACTCAATTAGGTAACTGTATAGAAACAGCGAATTACAAAATAATGGTTACAGTTAGCAAAAATCTAACTTTACCACGAGATAGACCACGAAATTCTATACAGACATATATTGATTGTACAAATAACATTTGATAAAGATAAAATTATATTGTTCAAAATCAGGGTAATAGTTTTTTGGCCCACCCGGTGCAAATATCACACTTATTACTCCATCTACCTCTCTCTCTCTCTCTCTCTCTCTCTCTCTATATATATATATATATATATATATATATATGAGAGAGAGAAAGAGAGAGGGTAGCAAACTGCCTAAAAATTAAATAATGCACTAATAATGTACTAATTAAGTGATAAACAATTTACGGATCCGGGTCATATTCGTTAGTTTTAACAAAAATTATCAAGATTTAACCTAACCCTTCGTGAAACGCGTACAGTTGAACTAACCGGGCATTCAATTAACCTAACCGAGCACTCAATAAATTTTCCATAGATCTCGAATAATTTTAAGAAACTTTGACCAGATACCACACAAAGAGTGTATCAAAGTATATGTGAATGACCTGGGTGCGTAAATTGTTTATTGTTTATTATTTGATCGGGTACCCTGCCTGTTTAAGCGTCTCTCTCTCTCTCTCTCCCTCTCTCTCTCTGAGAGAGATTAGGTTAAAAATGAACCAGTACAATAACACAAACCTTCCTGAATGTATCGAAAAGTTTGAGGGTTCATCTTGTCTTTGTAACTCCTTGTAACTCCTTGTAACTCTCTCTCTCTCTCTCTCTCTTCCTATATATATATATATATATATATATATATATATATGTGTATGTGTGTGTGTGTGTGTGTGTGTGCGTGTATGTGTGGGAAATAATTTATAAAGAAATAAAAAAAATGTTGGAAGAGAAATAAGTTGACAGCCTAAAGCGAACATAAGTTATCCGTCAATTCGAATTTAATCGAACCGAAGCTTATCTAACCCTAACTTTTTCTTTGGGCGAAGTTCTGATTTCAGTCAAATCTTGTGTCGAATTACAAAAATTGGTCTTCCTTTTAATAGTAATAAATGCTTGAATTTTCCCCGTTTTCTTTCATTTCCTTCTATTGTAATATTTAAGGGGATACTATTGCCGAAAACGAATAATTGATTGCATTTATGTATGTCTCTATAATATATTATTTATTCACTTCAGCTTTTCATTGCTGACTACGAATCCATCGGCCAGGGGTCGAGACCCGGTGACGGGATGCGGCTGGCTCACAGTAAACCCCAGCTGATCACCGTTCCACGCAATAAAGAAAATGGCTAGCAGATAAATGGGTGCCCTGGATAGATATGATAAGAATGAACATTGATTATATCTAAAGCGGATAAATAAATATTCATAATTCAGAGCGCCAGAAACTTTCCTCACATAAAATATATGAACTGACCATAAAATAATTTAAAATTTTCTGTCTAAAACCATGCCTTTTTTTTTAAGGACGCAGGCGGAGCTGGAACGTGTTATCTAAACTTTTCGTATTAGCTTCGAAGAAACTCAAATCATGGACGAGATTTGGACACGGGAGTAGAAGTTTTATTGGACACTCGGTTCTACCACTGCCGTGTCGTCGATGAAGTGATGAGTTTTCTCTTTTTTTTTAGTGTGTCGGGAAAGAATAAGCCCTGTATTTTCAACATTTTATTAAATGATGAAGCTATGGGGAATGTTTTAGAAATTAATACATAATAGCGTTTACTGTATACAACACATTTTTACGTAATATGACCTTCAATGTTTCTCACATATATAAGGGTGACAATAATCTAATTTTTTATACATTTATATATATATATATATATATATATATATATATATATATATATATATGTGTGTGTGTGTATATATACATACAATATATCCAACTTAATTTATTTACAGAATTAGCATCCAATACATTTTTAAATAATCTATAGAACATAAGCCTCGTCAATTAAACGCCACACAAACTAATGTTATTGGTACATTTCATAATTTTACACAATATTGCTACAATTGATGAATTTACAATTATATATATATGTATACGCGTAAAACGTCACACAATACAACGAGTGCATACAAATGGGAAAAGGCTTTTTATCTGTATGCATACCAGTTCATCATTCCGCTCGGTGTCGCACAAATCTAATAATTTAAAAAAATTGTAAACTCATTCTCGGGGGACATATGCATGAGAAAGGATAGGTTGTACGTGCCACATACATTGCTGTAGTAGCCATGGAATCGGTAAGAGTTCCAGACAATTTAGGGAATATGCAATTGCTCGAGAAACTTTTAATAATATCATCATTCCAAGTATGTCCACCCAGTGAATTAAAATAGTCAAAGTCGTTCCCTATTTTTAAAATAAACGTCTAGCCAATGAATCCCTTCTCCGTCACTAACATCCGTATTTAGAATGAGTGCGCCGCGGTGTCTCGTAGCTGGAAGCTTCAGCGTTTCATTCTTCGCAAACACACCGATAAATTTGGAGCGTGTGAATCGGTCACTATTCATTACTCTCTGGACTGTATTCGTATCCATTTTTAAAAGTCTGTGATTACACCTCTAAACCTATCAATCTCTATTAGGGCTTGCAATTTGAGGTATACTACTACACTAATATGGGCATCTAGCGGCTTAGCGAATTCCAAGATGACTGAGATGTTTCTACTCTGATGTGGACTTATGTGCGTATTTATACTTTCACATAAGTCTGGCGAGGTCATATGGGTAAAGGTTGATTTGTTCGACGAATTTCCTCTGTGTTACGCCGATTCCTAATTCGTTGTAAGTACCGGCAATCTGTGCAAAATTACTACAAGCTCTCGAACAAAGCGGGAACATAGTTTCTGTTAAATAATCCGTTTCTAATGTCCCACCTAAGGCGACTCCATTGACGTATAGTTATATTTTTAAGGCCGAAATTTTCAAAATTAAAGGCGTTCTTTTTTATATTTTCCATTCACAGAAGCGTGTTCCTGCATTCCAATTAATAACTTTTTAGGTAGAGTTCCAAGGGCAACATTTTATATCTGCTTCGATGTCAGCCCTGATAGTACCGTGTATAACTTGAGATGTACTCTGTTAATTGGGTATTTTACTGTGGCGTGTAGTAAATTTTTTTCAATTTCTCTTTGTTTAGCAGAGCTCAATTTCACTCGACGCACGCGGAGATATGTTTCCATAACATGAATCACCATGTTTCGAGCTCTCTTCTTGGTCAGCCTCCAGATTTAAACAAATCTCAGAGCTCGTACGGGTGAGCTTTATTTTCCTATCCACCCCATTCACAAGCAGCTTCTGGAATGTGAAATCTGTGTGTAGGCGCCCAAAGCATTCAAATATCTCTTTAGAATTTTTAAATTTGTCTTTTATACTACTTTCATCTTTAGCTTGATAATAACCTTTGGCAGTTAAAAAGGTATCCTTCACGGATTAATTTTAATAAAGTCACTGTGCTCTATAGAAACTTCAGTTGGGGGCATGTCAAAGAGGGCCAGCTCCGATTTACAACATTGTGAACTACACGAGTGGATAGATGAAACGGGCCATTGCGAGCCAGAAACAGTGACACCTCTCTCGACAAGTAGTAAACAGTCTATAATTCATGAGAGTAAAGTCCTTAGCTTATATAAGTTAAAAAAGTTGTCAACCATAGGTTTCATGCACTTAGAACACTTCTTTTTTTATGGTCTTTTACATTTAACGCCACGTGCTGATAATCCCTTCTTATTCCGTACAGGACTCTTCGTCCCACCACCACGCATTTTTCTCTTTGCATCTTTGATGATTTCGTCCTGTGTACGCTTTAAGTGCTTTTTTAGAGCTTCTTTTGGCTTAGTCCACGTCATTATGTCTTCTACCGTGTTAAGACCTGATTCAAACGCTTTCTTGCCGAGATATCTGACACCACTTTTCAGCAAGGGGACAGCCGTAGGCAGTATGGTTGAAAAAATGGATCCAATTCTAATCCCGCGCTGGTATCTCACCCCTCGATAGACTGTTAAGCTTAAGCTCCTTCCTCTATGATTGGGAATGTGAGCGATGCGCAGCAAGTGCGACTGGGTATCCCCAACAAATTGATGTTCCACGATATTGCTGTAAATATAGCACATGTCTGGGGGATGGTAGCCATCGTTCAATTTCTCCAATTTTAGCTGATACATTAAGCTGCACAAGTCTTGTTGAGCTTCGTGAAGCTCATATGGATGGCTGCTCCATATCGGCCCTTGGTTATAATTTTGAACAGCCCTTTGTCTTTAATATTTCTGTTAGCCTCTGATTTTAGAGTCAGAGTATGGGCCGGGGTATCTTTTCTTACGATTTCGTATACTAAATCATCAGTAAGATTTGATCTTTTCAAACTACCATTTAAGTCTCTCACAACATCCTCGGCTGCGCCATAATGACCCAAGCCTAGTGTTACTACTGTTGTGTAGTACTGTGCCTCCCCACTCCGGGCGGTACGCAAGGTTTCGTCCACAGTTACCCCGGCCTTTTCACACTCAACACGGTTCCTAAAAACCGTAAAAACGGATTCTTTATTATCAATACTTAAAAACTTGGTAGCCAACTGAATTTCGCATATTCCTACCTCATATGATTCACGACCCAATTCAAAGGGCCCATGGAGTTCTGTTACAAAGTTAGCCAGGTTGTTGCCAAGATGTACAGAGAGAGAAGAAGAGGACGGGAGTGTGACGTAGAAGTGGTTAGGTGCCGTGTTGCATACTATTTAAGCTTCATTATTGCATTAGCTTTTATATAGGTGTTGAAGCTTTCTGGGTACCCTAGCCATTTCACCAGGTACATTTTTCTGTTTCCTGTACCTTTGCTACGTACAGTGTTTTCAATTTTAAATTTTTTTTTTCCTAAATTAAATGTCACTTTCTGCAGCTCCTAGCCGTAAAATCCCTCTGCAATTTATTCTCCATTCAAATCTACAACGTAATACAGCATTATCTCGTCTTTAGGTCTCATAGCCCTAACTTTAAAAATCTCACGTGTCCAACCTTGCTCAAATCCCTTCGCGAATTTATTACCCGAACGCGATAGCCTTATATAATCATTGATTTTGAAACGCGCAGTGTGTGTTGACACTCTACGATAATCTTTTCTGAACTCACGTTCTGTATGCGTACCTCTTTCTAAAATTTCGTTAGTGTTGTACCAATCGTGCGGTGGTGTGATCAGTTGTAGGATGAGGCCAGCTTATCCAGAATGTCTATATATCTGTATGTGTTTTTATGTGTGAAGTAGCGATGCATGCGTTCCTTTCTGGTACGTTGAACTCTTTCAGCTAAAGATATCTTACGTATAGAATTGCTAGTGTAATAACTGATGTTAAATTCTGTCAGCATGTTCTGAAGAGATCGACCTATAAATTCTTTCCCCATATCCATACAAAAATAGCCAGGAATCCTGTTTACTTTCAACATCAGCGTTTTGGTAGCTTTAGCAACTTTGGAAGGCGATTTATTTTCAAGGGAATTAACCACAAATATCTAGAGAATACATATATTATGAATAGGATATAGCGGTAGCCATCATTATACACCGAATATCTCTGCATATCTGTTAAATCCGCTGCCAAATAGAAACAATCGAGGCTGCTGTTGTCTTGGCTGTTTTAAACCTTTTTCTCACCGGCTTATGAAGTGTATAAGCATCCTGCTCCCGCAGAAACCTCTCAACATCTATTTTCCCTACTCTCTCTATAAACGCCTCTGTACAGTCTATTAACGCCGCCGTAAGAGGTTGGGCTAGAAATGTCATAATAACGTTTTCTTAATATGTTAGCCATCTGCGTATTTTAGAGTCACGCTGGGAGGGTTGCCCGTTGTTGTTTGGTCTCTTCTTCCTCCTCTTCAGAGATGCTACCGCTGGGGACGAAGGCGGGTTCAGCTGTGGTACATGCGAGGCTTGTCCCAAGACTTTTAGCCTGTTCAGATTACCTATCAGTGTTTTGGGACTTTTATTTGCTGTAGTCTTGCTTTAATATGTTTCCATCCTGCTGGTGAGGGCCTATCGCACATTCTCACCAAGTCATGGACGATGTCAACGATGTTCGAACCCTGTATCTTTGATCCTTCAACAACTACCTCACCTGTATCGGTCCACTGTATAATGGGATCCTCACTAAATAGCTTATAAAGACTTATGCCTTTATTCCTAAATGTATGTGGGAGACTGCTTTTTAATACATGCTCGATATTTTGTGGGGTCGCACCGTTGTTTTTTGACTGCTCGCCACTAGCCTCAACCCCAGGTCCTATGCCTCCATACTCAAATTCGTCTGCGCTGCGCCTAATAACTACGGGGACCTCTGTCGGATTCTTATAATTTTCATATTCATGAAGAAATTTCTGCAGAGCTTCTTGGTATTACATTCTTTTCTCATCAGGTGACTTTTCACTGTTTAATAGAGCTAACAAATCGCTTTCCATTCTTTTAAGCCTGCTTTTAAGAGGTTCTAGAACCGTATCTGGATTCTTTGAGCTTTGTTGTGAAGCATACACCTCGTGTGGCATCACGACTACTTTCTTCATTATATTAAACTAGTCAGTAAAGACCCCAAAAATGAAAATAAGATGGGAGCAATGAACCACCTCTTTGTACAATAATTCGATTTTTATTCCCCAGAGTTTGACTTTTACGAGCTAATGTGCGTATTATGTTCTTGTAACGGCGTAGGCGAGCCTTCTGAAGGGGTTTCATTAGTACATTACAGTTTATAACGTTAAGACAAATTTCACAGATGCATTTTAAAAAGTCGGAGTCAATATTTTTAACAAACAGGTGCTGCAGTGCCCGTGGCAGTCGATGATAGATTTTTATTAATTCACGATATTTTTCTAGCCTCTTTGTCATTCTGAGATATACACTGTTTCAGGTTCGTTTAGGAATATATTCGTTCTTAGAAGCACCCTAAACGTGTTTCGCAGATGAAGGTCACAAAGCAAATATTCGTACGTAACGTTGACTTGTAGCTTCTTCATAAACTTCCAAAAACTCCTTACGCTGAGTCGGGAACATTTGATTGGCTAATACCCCAATTTGTGACATCTCTACGTTGTGCGAATAAGACTAGATATTGTGTATTTAGCGACACTTCGCGCATGTATCTATTTTTGAAAAATAGATTCTGATTGATGAAGAATACGCTTATATTAAGATGGTGGGAAAACACTAAATGTCTCGGCAAACGTTTTATTCATTTCTAACATGAGATCGTCAATCACAATGACCATATGCTCATTTCCCTTTAACGAATTAACGTCATATACACCTTTGTGGAACAAAATATCATCATGGTACTCGTTGAATACTGACCTGTATGTCGAATAGCACCATATGACTTTGTGCATAAATTTTGAGAACATTTCCCCCTTATCTTTAATGATTTTAAGCATAAACACAGTTTTACCACATCCTGTAGAGCCAGACATAATACATGTGGATGGGCTCGTGAACCTGAATTTTTCATCAGAATCCATCTCTAACAAGTCACACTCCTAAGTGGAACATTTACAAAATATAATAAAATTTTAAGTGATGCTCCTTATATTCTACAGTCTTGTTTTTCTCTCTTCTTCCTCAGAACCGTGAATGACGATGAGGATTAGGTGCTGTGTCAGCAACATGTCCCCATCATCGATACTGCAGACGATACCGATGACAGTGTAGTTGGGGCTACAGACACCACCCCCAACCCCGCTAGCGAACTCCCAGCAACGCCAACTGTAGCACTCCCACGCGAAAATTCGAGGAGAAAGTGGGAGCAAGATGAAGTTGATGATTCGCTGTCCACGTCAGGTATAAAGCGTGCCAAGAGTGCGCCGGTTGTTAGATCCTCAGTAATAGAGCCCCAGCCCTCTTCGTCTTACGACACAGCCCCAACATCAGTCCCTTCTACAAATAAAAATGTGCCCCCTTATTCCCCTTATTCTTGTTCAATTCCGTTCGTACTCTCCACAGCAGCAGCATCTCGTTCTGTTGAGAGTAGCGTAACATTCGAGCTGGTGCGCACCGCCATCCCCACACCAGCACTGACTAGAAATCGGTACGTATTCAGGATCGACACAGGAACCATGTAGAGCAATGTTGTTGAACACGGATTACGACACGTAGTTGAACATATTGTGGAGTTTGCCTTCAGAACAGCGACGGACGTGATGTCAGGACGCGGCTGTCCTTTGGGTTCGGGTCAGATGACGGGGATAAAGATGATTTTAGGATAGTAATACCCTGCAAACGCTTGGCTGCTGTGGACATAGACTACATTTCGGGTCGTATAATGCAAGCCTCTCAAAGTAGTATCGCTTTCAACATGGACAACTTCACGATAGATGCTGACCACGTATTCCGTGTTGCGGGACCTTATGCTCTTAACTTTAATTCTCAGGCTATTTACAGACAGCATATAAACACCGAGCGTGGTTGCGGCCTTATAGCAATAGTCTTGGCCCATATGTTTACTGTATTAAATACAATCGTGTATAATATCTGCTTGCCGACGGTTGTGCAGCGTGTTCCTAAACTGGCTTCAGATTGCAAGCTCGAGTTAGACTGTAATATGGGTCCTGAACAGCTGAGAAGGGTAGAGCAGGAAATGAATGTTCGCATAGTTGTATTTGGAATGAATGATCGTCGTAGGACTGTGTATGTTTGTAAAAGCTGTGTGAGAGACCGTACAAGACCCCTACTTATTTTAGGGTTGTCAGGAACAACGAATCTCCCCATCCGCAATATAAAGACTCTTTACGCGAGTTATGATTAAAGTCGAAAATATGGAAGGCATCATGATTTGTGTAAGGGAAGTCTCGAGTTTGCAGATGATACAGTGAAACACTGTAAGGATTGTCACATGGTATGTGAGCAGTGTAAAAGTTCCAAATGTGAAAGTCGTGTAGTTGAAGCCGCGAAGAGGGACTGTAATGTGTGTAGACGTACATTTTTCAATAATAACTGGTTTGAGTTCCATAAATCAATTGGCACTTGCAGGAAAATGAGAATCTGTGAATATGGTATGTTTCATATAATGGACATTTGGGTGAAATTTATGCATAAATGTGATGAAATTCACAGTTCTACGAGGGTAATTCAATAAGTATCCGCACTTTTTATTTTCACATCTGATAGATTATAAACACGTCACTTCTCAACATAGTCTCCCTGTTTCTCAATACACTTAGTCCAGCGATCTACAAGCTTTCTAATGCCATCACAAAAGAACGTTTTTGGCTGTGTACGTAGCCAGTCATGCACCGCCTCCTTCAGGTCATCATCGCCTTGAAATCGCTGACCTCTCAAAGCGTCTTTTAGTGGTCCAAACAGGTAAATCTCCGAAGGTGCCAGGTCTGGACTGTAGGCTGGATGGTTGAAAACTTCAAATTTAAGTTCTTGAAGGCATTTTCTAGTCTGTGCAGCGGTATGAGGGCGCGTATTGTCGTGTAACAGAATAACACCTTCCGGCAATCTCCCTCTCCTTTTTGTGCGAATTGCTTGCTTTAACTCATTCCGAAGCATGTCAGAATACGAATAATGATGACGAAAACCTTGAACATTATCTAGAGTGTGGAACTACAGTAACAAATGCATCGTTATAACGAGGTGTGGGATTATGCCACCAACGCTCCCGATAAAGTGGTCATGACGATCGTGAATGTAGGTAATACGTACATAAAGTTCAACAGGACCGAATCACGTGGTACAAACATCACGTGTTACAAACATACCTGTAGCCAGCTTCACCACAGCGTACTCTCGCATCAAACTTTGGAGTCTACTGCAATCTCTTGGGCGGAGGGTTCTGTACTCAGACACAGATAGTGTGATATTCACGGAAATGGAAGGTGATTACATGCCACCTATTGGGGAATTCCTCGGAGAGTTGAGTGATGAGATCAAGGATGAGTATTAGGGTGTGTCAATTTTGTCAACTTTTTTCAAATCAATTTTGGTAGTGAAAATATAGTGTCTTTTCATGTCAAAACTTGAAATTGGCCAACCAAAATGAAATAAAATAACCCTTACCTACATCAATTTTACCTTAAAGTTTCAGAAATTGACTCTTTTACTAAATAATAGGACATAAATTGATTAACTATTCATCTGTCACAGAATTATTCCACTGATCGCATATGGAGTGTTTTCAAGGTCATATAGTTGTTGTACAATGTACAAGTCATAACATGAATAGAACTCTCCCTCACTCTCAGTCCTCAGTTGCCTCTTAGATGTCATAGACGGTGGTTTGCTGTTATTGCTCTTGTACCTACTTCATAGTTATTCTACTAGACGAATACTACAGTTTAACTGTAAGTATGGATTATTGATTATAACAATTATTTATTATTATCATATTCTTCTGTCTAATTATGTTGTAGTCCCATGAAATATTTTTTTATTGAATTTTTTGAACATCGAATGACTAAACTTTGAAACATCGTAATTGATATAAAATACTTAAATGTTTTTCTTTCTTTTCAGATATTCCTAAGATGCCAAAATTGAAGACAAGAGGTCAGTCGTCATGCCACTTGAGCCTGTTATTCGGTACAGGCAAGGAGCTTCCCGTATCAGAACTACCAACAGTGCGAGACATGCTGAGACTAGGGTTACTCCTTCGTGAACAAAATACAAAGGATAGAAGGAACTACACAGAGAAAGAGCTCATAAGGGACATGATTCCCCCTCTTCTGCATCAGTGGAAAAAAGCTAATGTGTTATTCAAACCACCTGTACTCAATCAGTATAGAACTATTGAGCTAAAATTAACAAAGCTGTGGCACAAAGCAGTTGAGACATCACTTGGTAAAGGAAAACTAGCAAAGAAAAATAAATTTCTGCACACACTTCATACTCTTCTTGACATTTTTAACTGCCAGTGTCCCATAGAGTTGTATTCTGAAGCCAATTGTTCTCCCTCATGCAGAAGAGAACCTCACCCTCACATTGATTGTCGCTGTCCTCGTGAGAAGAAGATCCCTGTTTTGGAGCTGGCTTTCATAAAGGCGCAGAGAACAAAGGCAGGAGGCCAAGACGTATGCAGATTGGTTCGGCAGATTATTCAGAAACCAAAAAACAGATTGTTATTGCTAAGAAAAAAGAGAAAATCCGAGAGAGGGAAGAAAGGAAGAAAAAGAAGAGTGAAGAAGCCACCCAAAGAGATGAAGAGCTCTATCAAGAGGTTTCTTACTTCTTTGAAAGCTCTTCAGATGAACAGAAAGAAGCAACATCAGATGATAGCTCCAAAATGCCATCTGAACCTTCGCCGAAGAGAATGAAATACAACACTAAAGACATCTCAAACATTGCCCTTGCCAGTATTCGCCACCATACGGGGCTACGAGAGACTGCAGAGATTGCCACTGCCGCTTGAATAGATGCAGGCCTCATCAGCCGAGAGGATACATCCTTAGTGATAGATCATAATAAGATAAGAAGAGCACAAGAAAAAATAATGAAGGAAATATCTGATCAGCATGAAAAAGATTTGAAGGAGGAAGGTCTCTCTTGCCTTTTGTTTGATGGAAGAAGAGATGACACAAAAGTTCTCCTAGAGGTAGAGGGAATGGACAGAAAGTTTCCCGGTCTCATCAAAGAAGAACACTACTCTGTGTGTTCCGAACCTGGTGGCCACTATTTGTTTCACTTTGTTCCTGAAGCAGAAGTAGAAGGCAAGAAACATGGAGAGGCAATTGCTGATCAAATAATATGTTGGCTTCAAGAAAGAAGACTTGACAGTTCACTGCAGGCCGTTGGTGGAGACTCAACTGCGGTGAACATTGGATGGCAGGGCGGTGTTATGACGCATTTAGAGAAAAAACTTGGAAGAAGGCTTGTTTGGATTGTATGTGATTTGCACACAGGGGAACTACCTCTTCGTCGTTTCATCCAGAAACTTGATGGTCCTAGAAAGAGCAACAACAAGTGGTCAGGCCCGCTTGGCAACATGCTAGATGAAGCAACGGAATTAGAAATAAATACAAAATTTCCAAAGGTCGAAGTAGGCCCTCCCCTTCCAATGTTGTCTGAAGAAGTTATCAAAGACCTCAGCACGGATCAATCTTACGCTTATCGTATTGTTCAAGCAATCAGATCAGGAGAGTTGCCTCAAAATATGGCTCTCTTGGAGATTGGACCAGTAAGTCACAGTCGTTGGTTAACTACAGCGATTCGTTTCTGCAGATTTGGGTTTCCAAACATGCACTGAAGGGCAAAATGCTACAGAATTTGATGTTGATTGTTGAATTTATTATTGGGTTTTATCTTCCTCACTGGTTCAATGTAAAACTTAATCCAATGTGGATGGAGGGGCCCAACCACATCTTGTTTCAATTACAGCTACTGAGAAACCAAAGGAAAGTAGTGGTGGACATCGTGTTACCTGTGGTGAGAAGGTCCGCTTGGTATGCTAGGCCAGAGGCAGTTTTGCAAGCAATACTCTGCAGCCAATGTACCAAAGAGCGAACTGAGGCTGTGGAAATCATTCTAAAGCTTAGAGGAACATCACTAGATGATGACCAGCTGGGAGACTGCTCTGTTCAGACAAGGAAGGTACCTCCGATAAACGTCAATGCCACGAAATTGTCAGAATTAGTTAACTTGAGTTCGGAAGTTTTGGAGCCACCACTGACAACATGTATAACAAACAAAGATTTAACACAACTTAAAGAGGCCCCAATGCAAGTGCCAAAGTGGCCTTCTCACACTCAGAGTATGGAGAGATGTGTGAAAATGGTCACAGAAGCAGCTAGTCAAGTTTACAGTCACGAGAGGCGAGAAGGCTACATCAAAGCGCAAGTAGCAAGCCGAATGCTGATGTCAAGGAACCGCAGCAAAAAGGACATGACTGCATTGGTTACTTTCAAATAAAGACTCTGAATGATATCTTATTGCCACTTTAAATGTTGATAGGATGTTTGCGCACATTTGTTATTTTGTTACGAATTTACAGAAAAATGGAATTTCTGAATTAAAATTGATGTAGGTAGGAGTTATTTTTTATTGTTTTTGAAGCAAGGATATTCTTTTGTATGCCAAATGATTACATTAAATTGCTACCAAATCACATGATTTTCAACTTAGTCATTTCACCCCCAAAATTGACACACCCTAATGAGTATGGAGATAGTGCCTACGCTGATTCTTTTGTCTCAACAGGTCCAAAAACGTACGGGGTACGGGTGAGCAGGGACGTCGATTGCTCTAAAAAGTGGGGGGACACTTCGCCTTCAAATAGCGAATCAAACAATACTCTGAGTAGCTGTTGCTACAAATGCTACGTGCAATTATTAAAATGAAAATTGACTTCAAAATTCCATAATAAAGATACACTGGTATTCATGATAATAACGCGTCTCCCACCCCGCAATCGACGCTCATGCGGGTGAGGGTGGGGGAGGATGTAAGATATATCGTGAAAGCTAAAGGCATCACGCTTAACCAAGCGAACCGGCTGATCGTTAAATTTGATTCATTGAAAGAGCTAGTGAGCTTAGAATAAGAGGGTGAGCAGCCACCCCAACTGATTGTAAGGACTCCCAATTTTCAGCCACAGAAACTGGGGGCGTGAAGGAGTTTTGAGGGTTCGAAAGTGTGCCATAACACAAAAGGAAACGCTACCAGGTGTCTGGCACCTACGATACCGTACCCTTTGAGTACCATGGCCCTTCAATATTTTGTTTTATATATATAATATATATAATATATATATATATATATATATATATATATATATATATATATATATATATATATAATAAGTTATAACGGGTGTGCCATAAAAAAAGGTACATTTTAAAAAGGGTATAAAATCAACATTTGTTATTAAATTTTAATAAAACTTCTACACAATAAAACATATGTATTTTTCTATATGCAAACAAGTTTTCCGACGAAAATATCAAATAATTCAAATTCTATCAACATTTAACCAAAGAGTATGATTTTTCTACTTAACATGCAAAAATTATTAAACCTTTTTAATATTTTTTTACAAAAATAATTTTTAATGTAAAATTTACCAGAAATTATTAAAAAATTGTTCGAAATGCTTTCCTTCCATTTCAATAACTTTTTTATTCTTTGCCGGAATTCATCTATGGCTCGATTTACTTGTTCCTGTGGAAGCTCTTTCCATTTTTGAATGATGATCTCGCGTAAATGAGCGATATCTTTTATCCTAGTCCTGTAGACTCGCTCTGCTAAGTTCTCCCATATTCCGGGCAAGAATAAAAAAAGTTATTGAAATGAAAGGAAAGCATTTCGAATAATTTTTTTAATAATTTCAGGTAAATTTTACATTAAAAATTATTTTTATAAAAAATATTTAAAAAGTTTAATAATTTTTGCATGTTAAGTAGAAAAATCATACTCTTTCGTTAAATGTTGATAGAATTTGAATTATTTGATATTTTAGTCTGAAAACTTGTATGCTTACAGATAAATACATGTTTTATTGTGTAGAAGTTTTATTAAAATTAAATGACAAATGTTGATTTTATAGCCTTTTTAAAATGTACCCTTTATTATGGCACACCCGTTTATAAGTTATATATATATATATATATATATATAATATATATATATATATATATATATATATACCTCATTTTTTCATTTGTTTCGTTCTCTCTCTCTCGTCTTGCGCGGAATATCTCCTATACAAGCGTCGTTCTTTACGTTATTTATACTGCGTGTTCTTTGCAGTTGAATGTATATATATATATATGTATGTATATATATTATATATATATATATATAATTCAGAGGCGACGGCGGGGGTCAGGCAGGTCAGGCTCAGCCTGACCTAACTTTAAAAGAAAAATAAATTTAATTTCCTGGTCATCATGTAAAATTTAAATTTGTGTATTTCAAAGATCTATTTATTATGGTCACTTTATTAGAACAATATAAATTTTAGAATGCCTCATTTTTTCCTTCTCTCCATGCGCCGCTTCTTTGGACAAAGTCCGACTTATTTTATGACGCCTGAGCGACCGAGCGCATTAAGCCACAAAGCCAAGTCAGGCATCATTTCCGATGCCTTGCATCACACTTATGAAAAAGATGAAACTTTTACGAAATTTAATGTAATTTAAAATCAACATTAGTATAGCATCTGTCAAAACAATCAGAAAAGTATATAATTTTGTCAATCTCAAAGAAGAGAAAAGCGAGTTTTTCAGTTTACAAGTCAAGCATATTTCTAAGTGCTTAACATTACGCTGGATGCCAAATCTCATCCTCAGAAAGCTGTTTGAGTGAAAATAGAGAAATAGATATATGTGGCAACTATGAATTGCGCACGACTTTCCTCATTGTCGGTTACTCAGGGACTGTGTCGTATTCGTTTCAATGCATTGGAATTTTTTTTCTGTTGTGCTTTTTGTGTGTGTGTGTGTGTGTGTGTCAGTTTTTTTTCTTTTTTTACTCAACCTTAGATACCCATTTACATTGAAGTACATTTATAAAGATCCTGATTTTACTGCCTGCAAAAATGTCAAAGAACTGCTAAAATTATGCATTGACTTAGATTTAGAAAAATCTACCTAAACAGCTAGGTAGATTTTAACTATACCAGTGAGCAGTGCATCCACAGAGAGAAGTTTTTCAACATTAAATCGAATTAAGACGTATCTAAGGAACAGAACTGGTCAGGAAAGACTACTATGTTTAGCGAGAATTGCAATAGAGAAAGAAATTGTGGTTTCCTTGGAGAGGCAAAAGATTCTACATGACAAGGTCATCGAAGAATTTGCATTGAAACCGAGGAGGTTGGAGTTTATGTATAAATGACTCATGGTAGATTAAATATGATGAAGACATTCTCTAAGGACATAATAAAATACAAGTTATTATAATTATTAAACAATTTATTGATTTAGTAGGCTTTAAGTAATTTTTGAAAACAAATGCAAAACTATTTAAAAAACAAAATTTACATATTCATTAATATAAATTCTATCGAAGTCATATCAAGCCCATAATGCTTGTGCCTGACCTATGTGAAAAGTCTGGCGTTGCCCCTGATATATATACACACTGTATATATATATATATATATATATATATATATATAATATATATATATATAATATGTAATATTATTATATATATATATATATATATATATATATGGGATGAATGTCTCCATTAAACACGTGAAATGAATGAATGATGCAAACCCAAAAGGAAAAAAAAAATGATTGCAAGGCCTTTCGTGTATTCAGAAGTACAACTCGTCAGGGAATGAGGGGAAAAGGCGAGATGACCAAAATATATACAATGGGACAGAAAAACAAAAAGATTAGCACATGATTAACAAAATTTAATTAGAGGCAAGTAGAATGGGTGCAAAAAGGTACAATGCAATGCAATGTTGCAAATGTTGATCAATGTTGCAAAGGGAAAGGGGAATGCTACAAGAGGGTATGCAACAAAGGAGGGAGGGGTCTTGCAAGAAGGGGATGCTGCAAAAGGGGCAGGGGGTTATGCAACAAGGGAAGAGGGGTTATACCCCAAGCTGCAATGAAGGGGGAGGGAGCTTTGGGGGAAGGAGGGAGGATGACCTCCCCCAAAGATGTAGCCTTAACTTAAGAGAGGGAGAGAAAGGAGAAGGAGGAGGGTCTTTGGGGGGAAGGTGGGATGTCCTCACCCCCCAAAGGGAAACCATAACCTAATCCTTAAACTAAGGAGGAGAGCGAGTTATTTATTCCACCGGAGTCCGTCGCATAATGAGCGTCCAGGGGCCCAGCATCTGTTATATAGAGGGTCGGGAGTTGCCAGATAACACTTATTTATTTATTTAGTTATATATGAAGGAGTTATCAGAGAGCACTATATATTTATTTATTTAAATAAAGAGGGTTACCAGATACCACAATTTTAATTATTTATATATAGATGAGTTGCCAGAGAGCACTATTTATTTTAATTATTTATTTATATATAGATGAGTTGCCAGGCAGCACCATTTATATATATGCAGGGTTACCAGACAGCACCATTTGTTTTAATTATATTATAAAGCAAGAGACCGTCTCCTTAATTTGCTGGAATTAATTCAATACATTTAAACGAATCCCAATATTAACAATAAAAGAAATACAATTAACCCGAAATAAATAAAACACCAAATTGACAACAGAAAATAACAGTACACTTTATATACACAACCAAAAGAATTAAATGCGAAGTTTATATATACACTTTTATATTTTTTTTATAAAGAAATTTTAGCGAAATCAAAATAATTGACAAAAGAATTAAATGAGAAGTCTATATATACTTTTATATTATTTTTTTATAAATAAAATTCGGCGAAATAAAAGACATTGAGGAATCAGAATTCATTTGTTTTCTTCGTACTTTCATGCTAGTATATTTAACTAACAATAAAAGAAAATTGCATGAATTATAATAATTACACATATATACACCTGAGGCCATTCCCATAATATATATATATATATATATATATATATATATATATATATATATATATAAGAAAATTCCGCAAATTCAAAGTTAATTAACGGTTAATTTCTATAAAAAACAAAGTAAAATACCGTTACATTAAAATGACTTCGCTTCCCAACCAAGACAGAAGTGTGTAACGAGGTAAATTCGATACGCTTAAAAACTCGAGGTTACTCCAAAAGGCTAGAATGGAATGTGGTTTGACCCATAATTCTTCCCAAAAACCGGTTTCCGTCTCCGTTCATTCCATATATTGTTTTCATCATTATTATCATTACTAGTGTTTTTGAATATAAAATGATTTTAAAATCTATTTATACAGAGAGTGAGAGAGAGAGAGAGTGAGAGAGAGAGTCAAAAAACTGAAGACGGCACACACACACACACACACACACACACAACACACACACGCAGAAAGAAAGCCTTGTTTATTCTATATAGATATAATATTCATAGCTTCAATTTTATTGGAACTCATTTACCGATTTTGTTTAAGATGGTCGTAATCACAGCAAATTTTTAAAAAAAATATAAAAACGGGTCGAAAAGAAAACGGCATAGCCAACAAGTACTGAGTCCCGAGTGAATTAAAATAGTACATGCGGTCCCTATTTTTAACACGAAGGTCAAGCTTATCGCCCCTCCTCTCGAGTTAGCCTGATGAAGTAGTAAGCTGGCTTCTTGTACTCTCCACTTCACATAGGTACACCCAACTCATCGAGGCTTGCTCTGTACCATTCGTCTAATCTTCTTTTGCACTCCATGGATTTTAGATCTTCCCTTTTTTCCGTACCGTAACAGTTGAAATTTCTCATTGCTAAACTTCATATTGTTGGATCTCTACAAAAACATTCTGACTGTAGAGATCTTCAAGGTTTCTTATTTTTCTACTGATCTTTGCGTCATCGGGTGTTATTCCACTGTCTTTGGACCTCATCTATGTCAGGATTATGAAGAGTAGTGGCGCTGCTAATACTGTTCCTTGGAGATATTTACAGGTGATCCCTTGAAAAGAGGGAACAAACTTATACAGATACAAATAAGAGTGACAACTGTCAGCTAAAATATGCAGGAACCATGTACATTTAATGTTGCAACTCATCATTTCTATGCCTGACTTTGGCGGTGAGGCTCTGGTTCGCTCTAGCATGCTGGCTCCTGAAACTAACCTGGCCTATGGTTCAGACCATAGGATCTTGTACTGTATTGACTTTCCGCCGCTCAAATTATATCCATTTCCCTAACCAAAATGGGAAAAAATTGAGGATCGAATAGTATGCTTGCAAATATTAATGCAAAATGTTGTCGTGTCAGAGCGTGCAAGTAATCTCATTCTCCTTGAGATGTGATCATTAAATCTACGGATAGAATGAACCGACAAAGTCAACATTAGTCGTGAAGGCGACAAATCAGTACTTCAATGTCCTAAGCGTGGGTCCGTTATATCGGTGTTACGATTGACCAGAACTGCACAGCATACTTCAGGTACGGCCGAACCAGGGAATTGTACAGAGAGAGCACAATCTCCTTGTTTCCGAAATCGCCTCCTGATATAACCCGCTCTCTCTCTTTTTCTGTTTGTGGGATTTACTTTACCATAAGTTCTGTGGCATATGGAGCAGAAACCTTCAGAGGTTGTCAGCAGTTCCTCTGTGGGTCAGTTCATGAAAAGGATAGCCCGAGCCTTGCACACTATTTGAGGGTGTAGGAATTTTTCACTGACACCCGTTGCTAGTGGCACTTCCACGGTATGGGACGCATGACCTTTTGAGGTACTTCTTCTCCTCGTAACTGCCTCTCACTCATGTATACATTACACATTATGTCCTGCTACTAATACAGTAACTCTTTCCAAAATTGTTGTGAAAGAAGATTTATGCAAAAGTGTAATGAAAAAAGAATAGCTTTAGAGTCTATTCACACCATGCGTACACTTATCCACGCAGTGGAAAATAAAAAACAGCATGAAACTGTAGACATACCTAAAGTAACCTAAAGTAAGTATGGATATATATACAGGGTGTTTGAAAACTTTCTGTACAAATTGTAATGGGGGATAGGCAACACCAAGACAAACCCTTTTCGTCCATAAGTGTATGTCCGCTGACGTCACCATTCGGCGCGAGAGGGCGCCGCTGCAATTGGCTAAAAGGTGAAGTGGGCTAGACTCGCGCTTGCCGCGGGCATTCTTAAATCGGACGTAGTACGCGTAACATGTTTATTTAAAGAAGGCATGTTTATTTAAAGAAGGTGCTGAAAGTTGCGACCGGTAGCATCAATGCATTCCCGACAGCGTCGAAGCATTGACCGACGTACACGTCGAAAGATTCCCGGCATTTCGGGAACAGTTCCAGCGGCGACAGCGATTCTTGCTACGAGGTCTTCTTCTGAGTAAATGGGAGTCTCGTACACGAGGTTCTTCATGTGTCCCCACAGGAAGAAATCGAGGCATGTTAAATCGGGCGATCTCGTTGGCCAGGCTAGGGGCCCAACCCGGCCTATCCATCGGTCCCCAAAAGTGGCATTCAGATAATCCCGCACATCGTTGCTGGAGTGTGCTGGGGCCCCGTCTTGTTGAAACCACATTCGTCTACGAATAGCCACGGGAACATCTTCCAGCAGTTCCGGCAACGTTTCTTCAAGAAATATTCGATAAACATACCCGCCCAAACATTGACGGCGAACCGTTCTTGATGAGCATGCACCCGTGTAGCATGTGGATTTGCGTGCGCTCACACGTGAGAATTGTGCATGTTAAAAACACCCTCACGTGTGAAACAGGCCTCATCTGAGAACAGCACATAAGCC
Organism: Bathynomus jamesi; assembly: GCA_023014485.1. Taxonomy (NCBI): domain Eukaryota; kingdom Metazoa; phylum Arthropoda; class Malacostraca; order Isopoda; family Cirolanidae; genus Bathynomus; species Bathynomus jamesi. The sequence continues at coordinate 522,530 of JAJOZX010001998.1, forward strand.
GGAAAATTAGGCTGCACCGCTGTCTGCTGCAGAAACCAGCGTGCGAATTCCACACGAAGAGGGTAATCCCGAGGTTGTAATGCCTCGACTCTCTGACGATGAAACGGATGTAACTGTTGCTCGTGCAACACTCTCCAGACCAGGTCGTGGTTCACACCGAGGATACGTGCAACACCTCGCGTGCTTGCGCTTGGATTGTCCTCAAATCGCCGTTGGATTTCTTCTTCCATGTCAGGAGTGCGCACGTTTCTCTCCCGACCAGTGTCATGCATGTTTGCATGGAATGTTCCAGTTTCTCGCAGTCGCCGATGCAAATGAGCAAACGTTTGGTGGTTTCGCACACGTCTGTTTGGGAAGCGCTGTCGGTACAACCTCACAGCAGCTCTTCCGTTTCCATTGGCAGCCCCATACACCATATGCATGTCAGCCATCTCAGCAGTCGTGAAGCGCTCCATGTTACGCGTACTACGTCCGATTTAAGAATGCCCGCGGCAAGCGCGAGTCTAGCCCACTTCACCTTTTAGCCAATTGCAGCGGCGCCCTCTCGCGCCGAATGGTGACGTCAGCGGACATACACTTATAGACGAAAAGGGTTTGTCTTGGTGTTGCCTATCCCCCATTACAATTTGTACAGAAAGTTTTCAAACACCCTGTATATATATATATATATATATATATATATATATATATATATATATATATAATATATATGAAATTAGAAAGGAATATCAGCCCTCAATTTCGTACAATTTTTTTCCTACAACGTATTCTTTCATCTCTCCTGAGATACTTCGTGGCCATTGTTACAAAACCGCTTCCCGTAGAACAGCAAAGTTAAGCAACATTGGGTCTGAGTACCAGTTCGATGGGTGACCGTCCTCCGCACCCAGATGATGTAGTGACCCGTGGTTCGGATCAAATGTGAAGCTTCATATAGGTTCCTTCCGTCAAATGATTTTTACCATTACGAAACAATCCCAAAACATCAACATCATCTACGTTTCAAATTACTTTTACGTAGTTAAGGCATAACCAACCATTTGGTATATATATAAATATATATATATATATATATATATATATATATTTATTTATATATATATATATATATAATTAAATAATAATATCGTTTATATATACAGCCAAAAGAATTAAATAAAATGCCATTACATCATTCTCTTTATTTAGACGAATTATTGGAATCAGTATCATGAAATATATAGAAAATAAATATTCAGTCCTATATAATAGCACATAAAATTAAATATATGGGAATAACAGGCAAAGTGGGAAAATGTATCTACAACTTCCTCAGAGAACATCTACAGGTGTTTAAAATTCAAGGTATATCATCAGCAGAATCAGAAGTACGCAGCTCAGTACCACAAGGGTCACTACTGGCCACACTCCTGTTCATTATCATGATAACAGACATAGACAATGGAGTAAACAGCAACAGTATAGTAACATACTTTGCAAATGATTTAAAGATCAGCAGAAAGATCAGTGTTGTAAATGAAGTGGAGGCCTAGCAGAGGGACACGAACAAAATATACAAATGTTCAAAAGACATCAACATGTCATTTAACACCGAAAATTTTCAGCTCTTGAGTTATGGTAGAAAAGACGAACTTAAGCAGACTGCATATTATGCTCCAGATAGAGAGGAAATTCAGAGAAGCACGAAAGTGATCGATCTGAGTAATAATGACCGATGATGCGAAATTCGAAGCACAAAATCAGATAACGATAAATAAAGCAAAAAGAGTAGCGGTACAGATACTAAGAACGTTTAAAAGAAGGAATAGGACAGTAATGAATCCCCTGCTAAAAACACTGATTATACAAAAACTTGAATACTGCTCAGTTTTGACATCCCCATATAAAAAGGACACTTCACTGTCAAGAATGATGGCTGCAAAGAACTCAACTACTGGGAAAGACTACGTAAACTAATTCTGTACTCCCTGGAAAGAAGAAGAGAGAGGTACACCATAATCTATATTTGGAAAATGATCGAAAAACTGGTACCAAACCTAAAATTAATTCCAATTACTATTGAAACAATACTGAAAATAGGAAAGGTCGAATGTGTAGTGTTCCCAAATTAAAGGCCCGACAAGGGACCTCCTCAACACTGAAGGAAGATAGCTTGGTTGTGAGGGGGCCAAAACTTTTTAACCAGCTTCCAAAGGACCTCAGAAACGTTACAGGGGTCAAAGTTGAAGTCTTCAAGAGAAGACTAGATCCCTGGAGAGCACATGCAACTTGCTCCTCCACCAAGCCAGACCTAGAGGCGGGGCCACCAGCTTGATCTCCGTGTGAAGAGAGACTAACGCACGAAACAGAAACAAGGTTAATCAAGTCCGCCAAACCGAAAAGATCCATATATATATATATATATATATATATATATATCTCTTTTACACAAAACTCACTTAGCAAACCAGTTCATTTGAATTACATGTTAATTATGAGGTTCATGACAATGAATCTTACACCTTTAGTAATTTAGGTAAAAGTAAAATCAGGTTTTACTGAATACTTACAGCTAATTTCTTGTTAAAAAGAGCGTTAAATGTGTTATATCTATCTTGCATCTAAAATCAAAGACTAAAAAATTGCTTTAAGATAGTTGATAAATACCGATAAACCAAAGTTTTTATTGCTTTTACGAAAGAAAATATAAAATAAACAAAATACATGTAAAAAAATAAGTGTGTTTTATGAGGCTAAATGTTGTAGAGAAACGAAAACTCAACCATAGGTCGTCTCATTATCTGTACACTGAAGATGATCTCCCATCCAACTATTCACCAGAATTAACGTTGCTTAATATCGCTGAGAGAGAGTACACTTCGTTTTGAAAAATGTAAATGTTTTTGACTTTGCATCTTTTTGACTTTGCATCTTTGACGATTTCGACCCGTGTAACGATTGAATAGATTTTTATATATACACATATAGTCGTAAGAGTAATTTTTTATATACTGTATTGTATATACAGTATATGGCCACAAACATATTAAGACAATGAATTCTCACACATATCATTAAAATTAACTTTAATGAGGTATGATTAGTCTTTGTAGAGGAGAAAGATTTAAGCTCCGTCCCCTGTATGTTCGATCAATGGTCACGTGATTCCTGCTACTACCTGGGCATAGCTCTACCCTATGTGCTCAGTTGACCGTTGCAATCCCCGGATTTCAGACGTTTAATACTGCGTGTTCAACATTTATGAAGTGGTATTCAGCAAAGTGTGAAGATGTGGTGGATACTGAAAGACTCCCTATTCCACCCTTCTTTGATACTTTTAAGGCTACATTGACTCGTACGAAGGAACAAGAGGTACAAATGCTCTACGGCTATTCTGGCAAGGGCATTGCAGGATTTCATGGTACAAACGATGTATTGAACTATGTTGTAGGACTAAACTTTATAAAAGCTCACATATACCGTGAAGTGAAAGAAACAATACGTGCAGAAGAGAAGCAACGGTTATGGCTAGTGAGTCTTGTTGATGAATGGTATGACAAGCGATATTATATCATGTTACATCATACCCAGGGCCGGATTAAGACCTTTAGAGGCCCTAAGCACTTAAAAGATTTTGGTGCCCCATATATATGTAATTCAAAATATAAACAAAAATAAACCATAAAATAAAATTTTATTTTTTGAAATGAAACAAAACTTACAGTAAGATGGAAAATAATGTTTATTTTTGTATACTTCCACTTCATTTATATTTGAAAAGTTTTCTACTTTTTTTAATTGCAAAGTCTTTGATCAGATCCTCAAAACTAATCTTACGTAACACATCTGATTCTATACTTAGTAGAGATAAGGCATCCAGCCTGCCTTGTTGCATAGTTGTTCTGTTGGTATTTTTAATATACTTCAACTGAGAAAATGAACGCTCAGCTGAGCAATTTGTGACCATTAATGTTAAAAATATACGAAAGGCAATTTCTACATTTGGGAAGGCACACTCAATATTGTCTTCTACAATTATTTTATAAAGTTCAGCATGACTGAATCTTGTTTTTACATTTACTATAGCACACGAAAATATTTAATCTATATGTATTTTTAATATGGTGCTCAAAGATTTGATATAAACAAAATAATAACGCAAAGCGTAAAGTGTGTGATTACAACGAAATATATTTATTCTCTCAAAAGGGTTGTTGTTCACTACAAATTCAAACAATGAAAAAAAATAAATACTATATATGAATATATATATAATTCAGTTTTCAACAGCTTATAGGCTATAAGCCGCGATTATAATAGTATAATAAATCCATGGTAAATCCGACAATGGAAAATTTCTGTGGTGCCCCCCTTCCCTTGATGCCCTAAGCACGGGTTTATTTTGCTTAATGGTTAATCCGGCCCTGATCATACCGAGTACTCGTACCCTGCGGTTGAGAATGTAAATCTTGTCATCATGGACAATCATAAGTATTTTTTCCACTACATTAATATATATCATGACGAGGCTTTTAGTGAGGTTGTCTCTAAAGGACTGCGTGAGTTTTCAACAGGATTTAGAGAAGAATATCGTCTGTTAAGCAAAAAGGAAAAATATGGTCATATGTTTCTCTAAAATAGTGCGCCGGAATGTGATTAAAATGTGTTTAGTTCGTGAAAATCCCCACCGTTCACCCTGAAGGAATGTTTCTTTATATAATGAACAGCTGTCGTTACGACTTAGAAGATTATTTCAACTACCTCTATGAATTGCGAAGAAGAGTTCACGATTGAAAAGCGCGTATCGGTAATAATAAACCCTCGATTGGAAAGGAGTGTTCATAAACTTGAATTTGATAATGATGTTGTGGCTAACGATGATCTCTTTGTGCGTGCTTTTGAGTGTATTCGTTTAAAGATAACTTGCCAATCGAATGTAAAGTGGGGCACAAAAATAGTGTATTGAACGATATGAAGGCCATTTACATCGAGTATAGGCATCCGTATAACTTGAGCTGTGAAATAATGTTAAATCGTATTTACTGCGTAGTGCAAAGCAACAATGATGTGACTGTAGATTCGATTACGTGCGAGTTTAGTGTTTTAGTTAAGCGTAGTCGAACATAAAGTGTATGTATTTTAATGTATATTTATTTTCAATATATTTAATATAAGTGTGTGTGTGTATATATATATATATATACAGGGTGTCCGAGAATTATCTGTACAATTTTTGGCTGTTATTAAAAGTCAACCATGAAGTGTAGAAATTCCAGTGTTGTCCCATTTCACAGAGAATCTCATTGTTTTTTCTGATATCACGTTTTGACAAGTTTTTTAGAAATGTACGCGGGTGACAGACATTGATGATTTAAAAGCTAGAATCACAGCTGCTATTGAGCGAATTGATGTGGATATGCTGCAGCGTACATGGCAACATTTGGAGTATCTATTGGATGTTTTGCGAATCACTAATGGTGCACATATCGAATGTTTGTAACAACGTTACCTTAATAAAAGAAACTTTTGAAAATACAGACTCTAAATAATCTTGTTTAAGAATTTTACGTGTGTTATCAAGAATTTTATTAAAAGATGAAATTGTACAGATAATGTTCGGACACACTGGAATTTCTAAAAAACTTGTCAAAACCTGGTATCAGAAAAAACTTAATGAGATTCTCTGTAAAATGGGACAACACTGGAATTTCTACACTTCATGGTTGACTTTTAATAACAGCCCAAAATTGTACAGATAATTCTCGGACAACGTGTATATTATGGTGGTCCAAAAAACCAAAGTTTTGAAGTTATTTTTTCCCACCCTGGCATATTCTTTCCGTATGGTAAGTATTAAGATGTGCAAAATTATAGCTCAACTGAGATAGAATAAGGGGTTGCGAAATAATTTCTCTAAATAGCACTTTCAGTATTTGCTCAGCTATCATCGTGGTGGTATGTGTACCATCTTCTCTCTTAGTGTAGTGTATTCATGTCGTTAAATTCATTTTATATACAATGTGTGTATTGTATGTATGTGTGACAGGGTGGTCCAAAAAACCAAAGTTTTGAAATTATTTTCTCCCACCGTCGTATATTATTTCAGTATTGGAAATATTAAGATGTGCAAAACTATAGCTCAATTGATTGAGGATAAGGGGTTGCGAAATAATTTCTAAAAATAGCACTTTCAGTATTTGCTCAGCTATCATCGTGGTGGTACGTGTCCCATCTTCTCTCTTAGTGTAGTGTATTAATTTCTTAAATTCACTTATATACAATGTGTGTATTGTATGTATGTGTGTACATATGTGTACTGTGTAGTGTAAACCCATAAAGCCATCATTTTTTTTATTATATTGGTTACGACAAACTCTATCTTCAACTCTATCTTTAATTAATTCCCTACATGCAAAAAGTCCAACATTTAAAGTGTTTTGAATTTTTCTTTATATGGTTGCAGTTTTGTTTCATTTGTTTTTTGGCATAAATAAAATGCCTATTCTTCAAGAATTGAGTTTCAATTCGCAACCTCTAAATATATTTTATTCTCGTCATTTTTTATGTAAATGATTTTTTCTAGTAGTGGAACAAAATAAATGTGTGGGAGTAAAAAAATTCGAAAAAAATTTTCATTTATTTTTTGAACCACCCTAATATATATATATATATATATAATATATATATATATATATATATATATATATATATATATCTTTCTCCTGTACTATTATTTTGATTATATTCCAACATTTTGTATTTCTTATATAATTACTATTATTTTTTATATGCATATATTCCTCGTTTGTATAGGACTGTATATTTATTTTCTATATATGATATTTCATGATATTGATTCCAATAATTCGTCTAAATAAACAGAATGATGTAATGGTGTTTTATTAATTCTTTTGGTTTTATATATAAACTATATTATTATTTAATTATATATATATATATATATATATATATATATATATATATATATATAAATAAATAATGTGTTTCTACCTCGTGGTGTACGGACGTTTTTGTTTCCGCTCTGTGTAATATCGAAATAACTAGTGTTTATAAGTTCAGCGGTAAATTCTATCTTATACCAGTGTGTGTTAAATACCAGTGAATTCGCGATAATAAATTAAGTGAAAGCCGGTGGCATATAGCTTGCCAAAGAAAAAACATCAAATTGAAACAAATTTAAAACACTTCGAACGGAAAAACAGCTCTGAGATTGTACACTAGGCCTAAGAGGGAAAAAGGTCAGACAGAGTGCCATAAAACGAAGGTCGAGTTATCGAGAGAAATTTGAGAAGCGGAAGAAGAGGGAAATAAAGGAGAAATGGCAAAATATACGAAGAAATGTGTAAATTGCGGGAAAGTCAGAAAATTGAATAAAGCCGGATTATGTGTAATGGAATGCGCATATCAACTTTGCGATTGCAAAAATGAAGCAGACCAGACCTCGGGCTTAAACTGCATTCTGTGCAATACCTTTAAGCACTACGAATGCATGAACTTAGAAAAGACAGGAAAATGGTAAATAGAATAAATAACAAAATCATAGGCCTTTGTGGTTTCTTATGCGTCAAGTGCATGGAAAACAATAGAAAATTAGTACAGAGGGGAACACAAAATGTTGAAATAGAAGAATCAAGTACAGCAGCTTACCGACAGAAAAACATGAAACAGAAAACGCCTGCACAACCGAGAAGGAAAAAGAAAACACACTACAGGGAGGGGCGAAAGCAGCCTCAGAAAAAGAGGTACCCACGGCAGAAGAGGGAGATACGAAATACACACCAAGAAAACAACCCCACTGAGTAGGGAAGAAGTGGTGGCGAAGCAGAAGAAGGAAATCGAATCACATAAGACTCAGAGGGAATTTAAACGACGGGCCATATGCGAATATTATAAAATAGGTGCGTGCAAATATGGCTCAAACTGCATATACAATCACCCTACAAAATGCTTCTATATGATGAGGAATGGGAAGTGCAAGTACGGACCAAACTGCAACTTTTTTCACCCTCGTATGTGCAGACAGTCAATTACTGAGAAAAAATGCCTGAACATAGAGTGCCCGTTTTCACATAAAGGGTACGCAAAGAAGAGAACGGGAAAGAACAGATCATATTCGACATAGAAGAAATAGCAAGAGTAATGAAACATATTTTTTAGAAGAAATGAGGATAATAAAAGCTCAGCTTGCCCTTCTAACAAGGAGAGACAGAACGCCGCAAACATATGCACCACAACATTACGCACATCACCCCCTATTCAACAACCCACCAATAATACAACAACACAGTGGTATCACGGGCCGCAACCCCAATACTCCCAAATGCAGCGGCCCAACCAATAACACCAAACAGGAACCGACATCGACCAGGAAACGACCATCATTTAGGAAAATCGAACACGAAGATTAGAAACCCGGTAAATGTATTATACACAAATATACAAGGCCTCTATACGGACCATGCAGACTGCAAATTACAATACTTGCAAAATTTAGCTACGGAAACCAGCATAGATATCATATGCCTAACGGAAACACACTTACATAAGTGCGAAAAAGGCTGTGAAAACTGCATCGAGAATACTGAAATAGCATTGCTGGACTACAACATATACAGAGCAGATAGAGTGGCTAGACGAGGAGGAGGGTGTTGTATCTACGTGAAAAACACTTACACATGTGAAGTGAGGGTAAAAAATCAAACAGCACAGTTGAAGTTATTATATTAGAAGTAAAAGAACTGAACCTAACCATTATGAACATCTACAGACCACCAACACCACAAAAAGTGAATTCCAATTTGCTACAAATGAAATAGAAAACATATTAAAATTACTTGAAACTCCAGCAACAAATATTCTAATTTTCGGAGATTTTAATTTCCCATTCATATCATGGAAGAAAAATGACGAAGTTATATATGTTGAGAAGTTTCATGGCAACATTACTAAAGATGACAGAACCCAAGCAACAATGCTATTAGATATTATGGAACATTACGCCCTTACCCAGGAAATCTGTGAAGCCACGAGAAAGGAGAACGTTTTGGATTTAATCTGGACAAATAACAACGAGATAATAATAAATAAAAAAGTAACGCACAAAAGTTCTCCGACCATAACCTCATCGATATACAATTGAAGTTAGCACCCAGAGGTCCGAAAACGCATCCAGAGAGGCAGATGGAATATTTGAAGGCTTAAACATAAATTCAAAGAAAGTAAATTGGGAAAACGTAAATAAAGATTTAAAGGAGGTAAATTGGGAATTGCTACTACACGAGAAGACTCCACAAGAAATACTATGTATAATAGAGACGGAAACCAAACCTATAATACTGAAACATATTCCAGAGAGACAGGAAAGAAAACGTAGCAAGCTCGAGAGGAAAATCAGGACTCTATTCAGGCAACGAAGACAAACCGTAAAACATCTCCACAGATGCAGAACTGATGCAAAGAGACTCAAACTAGAGAGGAAACTTGGCGAAATAGAAATGGACCTAAAGCAAACATTCATACATAAGACAAACGAGGAGGAAAACAAGGTAGCAGAAAACAAAAAATAACCCAAAATACTTCTACACTTTTGCGAAAAGGAAAATGCAGTGTAAGGAGAGTATTGGACCGTTGATAGACGGGGAGGCCGAATACACAAATGACCCGAAAGAAATAAGTGAACTGCTTAGGGAACAATTTAAATCTGTGTTTAGCACCCCTAAGTCCGAGATGGAAGTGGAAAACCCAGACGAGTTTTTCGACATTGATACAGATCAACCAAGAACAAATCCCGGCACAAACCTATTAATGGACTTCGAGTTCACGGAAGGAGATGTAATTACGGCCTTATCACAGATGCGAGACAATTCAGCGCCAGGGCCAGACACATGGAGTGCCACATTTCTGAAGAAATGCAAAGAGAGTATTGCAAAACCGCTATACTTACTATGGAGGAAATCACTCGACACAGGACAAATTCCACTCCCCTTAAAGAACGCGAACATTGCCCCCTATTTAAAGGTGGTAACAGAGCAATGCCCAAAAATTATCGGCCAGTGGCTCTCACCTCACACCTTATAAAGTGTTTTGAACGCATAATTAGAGCAAAACTACCTACTACCTACAAGAAAAAGACTTATACAACCCAAATCAACATGGCTTCAGGGCGGGTAGATCATGCCTGTCACAGCTACTAGACCACCAGGAGAAAATATTAGGAACATTGTGTCGAGGACAAAACATTGATGTAATATATACTGACTTTGCTAAAGCCTTCGATAAATGTGACCATGGAATCATAGCACACAAACTTAAGGATACAGGAATTACTGGAAAGCTAGGAAGGTGGATATTTAATTTCTTGACGCAAAGAACGCAAAGAGTGGTGGTAAACGGAGTTAAATCGGAAGTCTCGGAAGTCGTGAGCTCTGTCCCACAAGGGACAGTATTAGCTCCCTTGCTGTTCATAATAATGATTGCAGATATTGATGCAGATATTAAGGACAGTATTGTATCATGCTTCGCAGATGACACAAAGATATGTAAGGAAATATTGAACGAAGATGACATAAGAAAACTACAAAACGACATTGAAACATTATTCCAGTGGGCAGAAGACAACAATATGAAGTTCAACGAAGAAAAATTCCAACTTCTAAGATATGGTAATAACAAAGAGCTACAGAAAAAAGGGTACAAAACTCCGCAAGCCAAACAGATAACACCAAATCCACAAGTCAGGGATCTTGGAGTAATAATGTCGTCGGATGCAGAATTCAGAGAGCACTATAAAATCAAAATCACAACGGCTAGAAAAATAATGGGAATCATCTGGAGGAGCTTCCGCAGCAGAAAAGCAAACATCATGCTCAAATTATGGAAGAGTCTAGTCCTACCAATAATTGAGTATTGCTCAGTACTCACAAGCCCACACAGAAAAAGAGACATTGCGAACATTGAAGCTATACAAAGGACTTTTACGTCTAAGATAGAGGAAACGGAAGGTGAAGACTACTGGTATCGACTACAATCCCTGGAACTCTACTCTCTCGAAAGAAGGCGCGAGCGGTACACAATAATATACATATGGAAAATACTTGAGGGCTCTGTCGCTAACCTCAGAAATGAAATAGAAACAAACTGGAATGAGAGAAGAGGCAGATTTTGTACGGGGTCAGCTGCTGTGGGACAAGGGGCCATGAAAACGAGGATGGAAAATACCCTCAGAATACGAGGCCGAAAGCTGTTTAATGTCCTCCCAAAAGAAGTGAGGAATCTCAAGGACACCGACCTGAATAACTTCAAGAACCTGCTGGACAGATTCCTGTGCAAAGTCCCTGACCAGCCATGCGTGGCTGGCTACGAGGGCAGGAGGAGATCAGACAGCAATTCCCTCCTTCACCAAATCCCGCAAATGAGGCGGGATGCAGCAGAGGGGTCGACCGCAGGTCGATCCTGAACCGTCGTTCAAACTCACCAAAAGTAACCAAAAGTAGTAAATACTGTATATATACATATATATATATACATATATATGTATACCAAATGGCTGGTTATGCCTTAACTACGTAAAAGTAATTTGATACGTAGATGATGTTGATATTTTGGGATTGTTTCATAATGGTAGTCATGTGACGGAAGGAACCTATATGTATCTTTACCTTTGATCCGAACCACGGGTCACTACATCATCTGGGTGCGGAGGACGGTCATCCATCGAACTGCTATTTAGACCCAGTGTTGTTTAACTTTGCTGTTCTACGGGAAGCGGTTTTGTAACAATGGCCACGAAGTATCTCAGGAGAGATGAAAGAATACGTTGTAGGAAAAAAAAATTGTACGAAATTGAGGGCTGATATTCCTTTCTAATTTCATATATATATATATATATATAATTTAGGGTGGTCCAAAATTATACAGTAAATTTTAAAAGTATATGAATATTAAGTCTTACCCTCGGAAATTGTTACCTATATTAAAAAAACGTTACTGACCAAAACTTATCAAAATTAATAAATATTTAGTGGTGCCACACTCGACTTTAAATTTCTTAATTTTCTTGTTTCAAAATTCTTTGAATTCATATTCAAAAATTTCTTTAGTTTATCGCAGTCCCCCTCCATATTCAACTATAATGGAGTATTAACCACTCAGAGGTGGGGGTCTCATGGGTGCCCATCTCCCACTCATTGTTGCTGCGTTCGTAGTTCCTGCTTCAAGTTTGATTTTTTTACATTAGGAAACTGCAGGCGATGTTGCTCCATTATTTGCAGGAGAAACTGCTTTTGACTTTCATTCTTAGTTAGATGTGCATTGAAATTTTTTATTAATGCTATTCCTCTTTCGGAGTTATCATTTGTTGCCATCATTGACTTGACATACTCAAGGGCCATTTGATAATCTTGTCTGTTCTTCCAGTTTGTTGAATCATCCTCAAGAAAGGCTATTGGGAGTCCGACCTTAGTGAAAAATAGTCGAGACGAGCTAGTAACAAAGCTGGCTACTGTCTTGTTTTGAATATCGTTGGCAGAAAGATTCAAATTTATTCTTTTGGGCGGATGTTTAGATCCCCTTATGTTGAGTGCGCCTTTACCATATCCCTTTTAACATCAATGGAAATATCTTCATCAAAGAATGAAAGTGAAATAAGAAATTCATTTAGGTACCAAAGATGGCGAGAAAGTGCTTGAGATGCTGCAGAAGCAATGCTTTTGTCTTCGTATACTAGCAGCAGTTTTAGTAGCGAAAGATCATTGTCAGGGGCAGAAACAGCGATAGGTGCAGAAAACCATGCAGGAACATAGTGTCTAATGGCAAATTGTGCAAAATGTTTTATTCCACTTTGTTCCTTTCAGAGTCATTTTAAACTGTGGGCAGAAAAGAGTCATTTTTATTGCATAGATTATGCGAAACATCCACCTGGCACGATGCAAAACACCTGACTTTAGAAATTTGACTCCACGTGGTGGTACATTTCCTAGATAGATGATTGTAAGTTCCAGGACCTCTCTGTAATCATCTCGGATTTGTGTGAAGGTTAGATGTTTCTTACAAATAACAAGCAGTTCATCACGTCCTGGAGTATCAGGAAAGGTTTCAAAATTTTCTTTATTGATGGAGTTCCAGGCAGACTTAAAGCGTTTGAATATCGGAATATCAGGTCCGCTCTGGCGGAACAAAGACACCTCAAAAACATTGGATGCAATAAGTTCAATTATATGGTGCCGGCATGCAATATTTAGTAAGTCTTTTCCAAGCTTTTGTTCTATTTGTGCAGTAACTCCCTGTTTAAGACCCGTGTTCGTGGCAGTTGTGTCAAAGCACATACCTTTAATGCGATCAATTAAGTTCAAGTCCTTTAAACATTCGACAACAGCTGTTGCAATGTCTACAGCTGTGCCAGACTCGAGTTTGGGTACTGCAAGCAACTTTGATTTGCCTCGTCCTGACACCAACACTGCTTATCTTTCAACTTTTTCATTTCCAGTTAAATCGATTCGCATTTTTCCATTCCAATGCAGCATTAAATAACATTCGGGATTAAAGGATTCTTTTGTCTTTTGCGATTTTCTCACGTACATCCATTCTCTTTCGACGAACTGTACTTCTGCTTATGGACAAGTCATCAAGATCATGATCTAATGCAGAGGCAGCAGCTGATAGCACATGTACGGCCTGTCTATCAGAAATATTCGATCTATCCAGTGCAGCTGCAACGTCTTGTGTTACAAGTTCCTTCTTACTTGGTTTACACAACATTGCTTCATCTTCACTACTCATGCTACTTGATGAAGTCAATTTGGCAGACTTTGTTTCTTCCTCCTTTCTCTTACTTTCCTTACGTGCTAACCGTTCTTTAGCTGACTCTCTCTTCCTTTTACGATCTTCTTTCTCTGATAATGCTTTGTCAACGTTAGCCATATATCCTTTTCTTCCCTTCTGTTTTTGAGCTTGGAGGAATTCTCTGTCTTCTTGAATCTTGATCATCTCGTGCGCTTTTTGATGAACAATATCAAAGAGATCGTTTAAACCATTGCTCTTCAACCTGGGCGGTACCGCCCACTAGTGGCTCAAGGATCTCATTAATCTAAAGGTAATTGCAATTAATTTTATTGTTTTATGCAGGGTATATAACTTTTAGTTTGAGTTTTTGCATTTTTAATTTTGGTGGGCGATACGGAGATTCAAAAGTTACAAAAGTGGGCGGTAAGCATAAAAAGGTTGAAGAGCACTGGTTTAAACTGTCCTGAAACAATCTCTCTTTCTCACGCTGAGTTTCGGAGCACCGGAATTTTAATTTTTGGAGCGTTCTATATTCCGTATATACTTTTTCAATCATTGGTATAACATAATCAGCTCTTGTTGGAATTCTAGCTTGTTCCCAAAATTCAACTACCTCCATGTAAACTGCTTTAGAAGCTTCTCTTAGCGTTTTCTTTTCTTTAGGTAAATAAAAAAGACGACGGAGCACATCACCTTTGTAAGGAAGTTTTCTCCTGCATATCATTTCAATTGGTTGTCCACTGAGCCATATTTCGATATTTCTGCGAGTTTTCATTGAGGAACTTGCATTTCTAATATGATTATTCACTATTACAACACTGCAAACGAACTGCAATACACTGCAAATGACTGCAAACAATACCCTGCAAACGACTGCAAACAATACACTGCAAACGACAGGTTGGCAAAAGACAGGCTTGTGAATAAAAAATACGATTGTTATAGGAACGCCCTTTCAACACGTTTACGCAAAATGAGCACTGAATGGGAAAAGTGACGAAATCTATTTCATGGAAAAACGTGAATACAAGGATCAACAGAACAGATGCGATTCTTGCCTCATCGTGTTCAGTGCCGCTCATACAAGATGTGCTTCGGAATATTTAACCACAGTAAGCATACAAAAATCTATATTATGCAAAAAAATGATATATATTGAAATATTTTTCGTAAAGACCAAATAAATCTATATTATGGGGAAGAAGCAAAAAAGGTTTCTAAAAACATTTAAATTCAAATGCGATGTGGCACCACTTATAATTTTTTTATCATATTAAAATTTTATATTTAGTTTTTTCAACATAGGTAACAATTTTAGGGGGCAAGACCTAAGAATTTTAAAAATTTATTTTTTTGGACCACCCTAAATTATATATATAAATATATATATATATATATATATATATATATATATATGCATACTTACTTTAGGTTACATTAGGTATGTCTACAGTTTCATGCTGAGTTTATTTTTCACTGCTTGAATAAGTGTACGCTTGGTGTGAATGAACTCTGAAGCTGTTCTTTTTTCATTACACTTTTGCATAAATCTTCTTTCACAACAATTTTTGGAAAGAGTTACTGTATTAGCAGCAAGACATAATGTGTAATGTATACATGAGAGAGGTAGTTACGAGGACAAGAAGTACTTCAAAAGGCCATGCGTCCCATACCGTGGAGGTGCCACTAGCAACGGGTGTCAGTGAAAAATTCCTACACACTCAAATAGTGTGCAAGGCTCGGTCTATCCTTTTCATGAACTGACCCACAGAGGAACTGCTCACAACTTCTGAAGGTAGCCTGTTCCAGGTGTCACAGAACTTATAGGTAAAGTAAATCCCACAAACAGAGAAAGAGAGAGAGAGGTTATACTAGGAGGCGATTTCGGAAACAAGGAGATTGTGCTCTCTTTATACAATTCCCTGGTTCGGCCGCACCTGGAGTATACTGTGCAGTTCTGGTCAATCGTAACACCGATATAACGGACCCACGCTTTGGACACTGAAGTACTGATTGGTCGCCTTCACGACTAATGGTGCCTTTATCGGTTCATTCTATCCGTAGATTTAATGATCACATCTCAAGGTGAATGAGTTTACTTGCACGCTCTGACACGACAATATTTTGCGTTAACATTTGCAAGCATACTATTTGATCCTCAATTTTTCCCCATTTTGGTTAGGGAAATGGACGTAATTTGAGCGGCGGCAAGTCAATAAAGTACAAGATCGTATGGTCTGAACCATAGGCCAGGTTAGTTTCAGGAGCCAGCATGCTAGAGCGAACCAGAGCCTCACCGCCAAAGTCATTCGCAGAAATGATGGGTTGCAACATTAAATGTACATGGTTCCTGCATATTTTAGCTGACAATTGTCACTTTTATTTGTATCTGTATAATTTGTTCCTTCTTTTGAAGGGATCACCTGTAAATATCTCCAAGGAACAGTATTAGCGCCACTACTCATCATAATCCTGACATAGATTAGGACCAGAGACAGCGCATTAACATCCGATGACGCAAAGATCAGTAGAAAAATAAGAAACCTTGAAGATCTCTACAATCAGAATGTTTTTGTAGAGATACAACAATATGAAGTTTAGTACTGAGAAATTTCAACTGTTACGGTACTGAAAAAAAGGGAAGATCAAAAATCCATGCAGTGCAAAACAAGATAAGATGAATGGTACAGAACAAGCCCCGATGAATCGGGTGTACCTTCGTGAAGTGGAGAGTACAAGAAGCCAACTCACTACTTCATCAGGTCAACTCGATAGGAGGGGCGATAAGCTTGACCTTCGTTAAAAATAGGGACCGCATGTACTATTTTGATTCACTCGGGACTCAGTACTTGTCGGATCCTTTTTTATATTTTTGTAAAAATTTTGCTGTTACTACGAACATCATAAACGAACTCGTTAAATGAGTTCCAATAAACTTATGAAAAATTGAAGCTATGAATATTATATCCATATTGAATAAACAAGGCTTTCTTTCTGTGTTGTATGTGTGTGTGTGTGTATGCCGTCTTCATTTTTTCGATTCTCTCTCTATCTCACTCTCTGTATAAATAGATTTTCAAATAATTTTACGTTCAAAAGCACTAGTAATGATAATAATGATGAAAACAATATATGGAATGAACGGAGACGGAAACCGATTTTTGGGACGAAATGTGGTTCAAACCACATTCCATTCTAGCCTTTTGGAGTAACCTCGAGTTTTTAAGCGTATCGAATTTACCTCGTTACACTCTTCTGTCTTGGTTGGGAAGCGAAGTCATTTTAATGTAAAAGTATTTTATTTTATTTTTTATAAAAATTAACAGTTAATTCACTTTGAATCGCGAAATTTCTTCATAAAAAAATAGAATCTAAAAGTATATATAGATTTATTGAAGAATGTATATAAATATATATATATATATATATATATATATATATATATATATATATATATATATATATATATATATATATATATATATATATATATATATATAATGTGTAATTATTATATTGCATGCATTTTTCTTTTATTGTTAGTTAAATGTACTAGCATGAAAGTACGAAGAAAACAATTGAACTGCGATTTCTCAATTTCTTTGATTTCGCAGAATTTTCTTTATAAAAAAAATAATATAAACGTATCTATTGACTTATTTAATTCTTCTGTTACTTACTTTGATTTCGCTAAAATTTCTTTATAAAAAAATAATATAAAAGTGTATATATAGACTTCTCATTTAATTCTTTTGGTTGTATATATAAAGTGTACTGTTATTTTCTGTTGTCAATTTGGTGTTTTATTTATTTCGGATTTATTGCATTTCTTTTATTGTTAATGTTGGGATTCGTTTAAATGTATTGAATTAATTCCAGCAAATTAAGGGGAACGTCTCTCTTGCCTTTAAGTAAATAATATAATTAAAATAAATGGTGCTGTCTAGTAACCCTACATGCATAAATGGTGCTGCCTTGTAACTCTTCTATATATAAATAAATAATTAAAATAAGGAGTGCTCTCTGGCATCTCATCTATATATAAATAATTAATATGGTGGTATCTTGTAACCCTCCTTATATAAATAAATAAATAAATAAATAGGGCTCTCTGATAACCCCCATATATATATATATATATTATATATTATATATATATATAAGTGGTATCTGGCAACTCCAGACCCTCTATATAACAGATGCTGGGCCCCTGGACGCTCATTATGCGACCGACTCCGGTGGAATAAAGAACTCTCTCCTCTCTCCTTCTTAGGTTAAGGCTTAGGTTAGAGTTTCTCTCTGGGGGTGAGGACATCCCACCTTCTACCCCAAAGACCCTCCTCCTTCTCCTTTCTCTCTCTCTTAGGTTAAGGTTCCCCTTTGGGGGAGGTCATCCTCCCTTCTCCCCCAAAATCTACCTCCCGCTTCTTGCAGGTTGGAGGATAACCCCTCCCCCTTGTTTCATAACCCCTTCCCCCTTTGCAGCATCCCCCTTGTTGCAGACCCCTCCCCTTTGTTGCATAACCTCTTACAACATTCCCATCCCTCCTTTGCAACATTGATCAATATTTGTAATATTGCGACATTGCATTGCACTCGACCCTTTTGTGCCCATGCTACTCAAGCAAAAGGTATTTCAACAGGATATTGTCAATTTTATACATTCCCGCATTGTTATTAAAATTATTTTTAAAATGGATAAATGACATTCTAGAATATTCCTTTCAATTGTATCTGTTTTAACGAGCGCTTTTTAACGAGCGCTTCTGGTGAACTGTAAAAGAATTTGAGTGTAAAAATATCCTTAGCCTACCTTACCATGTTAATTTTCAATATCTTCCGACTTTACTTAGAGCAATTGGTAAGTATGTAGTCTTTAAGTATAATAATACTATTAAATCACCCCTAATAAAGAATAGCCAGAATAATGTGGTTCGTTTTGTGTATTCAATCGGGTGTACACAATGTAACTCGGTATAAAAAGGCGAAAAGGGTAAAACGTTAGATATTAGTGTAAAACAGCATAAATATGCGTGTAGATCAGCAAATAATTCTAATGCATTTTTTCACCATATGTAGAGATTTAATCGTAATATCAAGTGGGATAGTTCTAACTAAAGCGCTCGTTAAAAAAACAGATATAATTCGAAGGAATATTGTAGAATGTGCATTTATCCATTTTAAAAATAATTTCAATAAGAGTGCGGGAATGCATAAAATTTAAAATATCCTGTTAAAATACCTTTTCCCTCTAATTAACTCTTGTTAATCATATGCTAATCTTTTTGGTTTTCTGTCCCGTTGTACACACACACACACACACACACACACACACACATATACAGGGTGTCCCATAAGTCCGGCATCATAGGAAAAATAATAAAAAAAGGCAAAACAAAAGCTTTTATTTACAGAACGTGCTCAATATGTCCACCATTGTTTCCAATACACAAATTCAGACGTGATACCCAGTCAGCAAGCACACGGTGAATGATGTCAGGAGTAATGGTGTTACATGCCCCAATAATGCGCTGCCGCAAATGTTCAACACTCCTAATTTTCTCTGCGTATACCAGCGCTTTCAAGTGGCCCCAGAGATAAAAATCTAGTGGCGTGAGATCCGGGCTTCTAGCTGGCCATTCCACAGGCCTTCGACGTCCTATCCAATGACCAGGGAATTGTTGGTACAGGTATTCCTTTACTTGGGTGCTGTAATGTGCAGGAGCGCCGTCTTGCTGGAACCATGTTGGGAAATTTCCTTCTTCGTTCAAGACACTGGGAAATGTTTCTTCCTTGAGCATACGTAGGTAGGTGCCTCCAGTGACATGTTCATCGAAAAAGAGGGGGTCTATGATGCGATCCTTCCAAATGCCACACCATACCATCACCCGAGATGCACCTTGTTCCTTTGAAGAGGTATACCAGTGAGGGTTGTTTTGAGACCAGTAGCGGGTGTTCTGTCGATTTACTTCACCATTTCCATAAAAAACAGCCTCGTCACTGAACAGAATGGTGGACGGGAAATTGGCATCCCGAGCATATTGTACCGTAGCCCATTCACAAAATTCCATCCGCCGGTCGGGATCATCTTCGCTTAATTTCTGTAGGATCTGAAGTTTATATGGATACCATTTGTGAGCCTGAAGAATGCGATGGATGCTACTTTTCGACACTCCTTTCTCGGCGGATAATCGCCGAAGAGACTTAGTGGGACTTCTGTTAAAATGAGCCAGGATAGCAGTCGCTGTATCATCGTCAGTGGACCTCCTTCAAGGTCCACTGCGTGGTTTATCTTCTATGGATCCTGTTTCCTTAAACTTTGCAACAAGTCTGCTAACACAACTCTGTGTTATTGGCTCGCGGTCTGGATGCAGTCTGTTAAATTCAGCAGCGGCCTCTCTTTGACTCCGATTTCCTATGAGTAGAATTATCTGGATTCGTTCTTCCTTGCTCACAGACATTATGGCCTGTAGAAAGAGAAAAATATGAATTATGGTTTGTAGAAATAGAAAAATATGAATTTCTCCTATGATGCCGGACTTATGGGAAACCCTGTATATATATATATTTTTTTTTTTTCCATCTCGCCTTCTCCCTTCATTCACTGACGAGGTGTACTTCTGAATACACGAAAGACCTTAGAATAATTTTTCTTTTTCCTTGTTGGTTTGCATCATATATAATATATATATATATATATATATATATATATATATATATATATATGTGTGTGTGTGTGTGTGTGTGTGTGTGTGTGTCTATTTGTTGAAGATATGTTTATTTGTTTAAATAAATCATGCATCATTTAGCGTTTCATTTTCTCCTTTGTGTGTGTGTGTGTGTGTGTGTGTGTGTATGTATGTGTGTATGTGTGTGTGTACAGTAAAAAAGCTAAGCACCGCACACTGTATGGCGCAAACCAATCAAAGGGGTCATGTAACTCCTGCTACTAGCTGGTCATATCTCAGCCCTGCGTCCTCAGTTGACCTCAACAAGCCGTGGAGCTCAGACGTGTATTTTGAAGAATTCTCACGTAGACGGAAAATAGCGATGGCTACCTTTGATACTGCGTGCTCGACATTCATGGAGTGATATTCGATAAGGTCTACAGATGTGGTGAACACTCAAAGAATCCCTAATCCTCCCTCTTTTGTGGCTTTTAAGGCCCTATTGAACCGAGCGAAACGTGAGGAGCAGGAGGTCCAAATACTCTACGGATATTCTGTCGAGAGCAATGCGGGGTTTCGTGGCTTAAACTGTGTAATTGACTTCGTCATAGGACTAAACTGCGAAAGGCGCACATACACCACGAAGTGAAAGAATCATCACGTGCAGAAGAGAAGCAACGGGTGTGGGTTGTGAACCTGGTTGACGAATGGTGTGACAAGCGCTATTATATCATGTTACATCACACCGAGTACGCATACCCTGCGTCTGAGAATATAAATCTTGTACTTATGGATAACTTAAAATATTTTTATCATTACGTTCATATATATCATGATCAGGTTCGCAGTGAGGTTGTGGCTAAAGGCTTGTACGAGTTTTTAATAGAGTTTAGGGACGACTATCGCTTGTTTGGCAAAAAGTACAGATATGGACACATGTTTCTCTCAAATAGAGCACCGGAGTGTTAATAAAATGTGCGTAGTTCGAGAAAATATAATGTTAAATACCTCTGAACGAAGATGTATGATGCGCATTCTGGGGAGTGGGAGTGATAAAACATTAAAGCCGATATTACTTCATGTATCGCAAATGGAAAATTCTCTAAAAGTTTGCCCGGTATAATGGTATACAAGTATTCATAGGATTCTTTTATGTTGGAACAACTCCATGCACAAATCACTAGCCGCTTGTTATGACACGCCCATGTGACTCTCGCCCCCCCCTACACCTCCCACCGAGCCAAAACGCGCACCGGCTGCTCATAGTCACCTCAGAGCTTGACCCGACTGGACGTGCAGTCCTCACAATAGAAAACCAATATACAATGGAGCTTCCGTTAAGCAGTATCATCAATGTCGTATCTGACATGCCTGTGACGAAGTCAGTGCGTGTGTTCGGGTGTCCCACGATTGGTCTAATGACGATTGGTCCAATACCAATTAGTCC
Source organism: Bathynomus jamesi (assembly GCA_023014485.1). Taxonomy (NCBI): domain Eukaryota; kingdom Metazoa; phylum Arthropoda; class Malacostraca; order Isopoda; family Cirolanidae; genus Bathynomus; species Bathynomus jamesi. The sequence goes on from JAJOZX010001998.1 coordinate 544,424, forward strand.
AATACCGATTAGTCCATTTGGTATAATTGGTCTAAAGGACGATTGGTCTAATGACGATTGGTCCAATACCAATTAGTATAATTGGTCTAAAGGACGATTCGTCGAAGGACGTTTGGTCTAAATACTATAATTAGTCTAATAATTATATACTGTATGTATTTATTATATTATGTATAATATATATGTATATATTATGCATCTATAAATGTATGTATAGTATCTAAAAATATATGAAAAAAATGACAAAATATTTCTGTTTATATATTGTTTGGAAAATGACATTCACATACAGCTCCCACTTGAAAGCCAATCGACTCATTAACATCCAAACAACCAACCATCTATGTGACGTCATGTGGTATTCATGTAGGCTATGCATCGGCTGTGCTTTGGCTGATTCGTTAGTAGTCGCAACTTTTGGTTCACCTAACCTAACCTAACCTAACAATGATGTCATACGTTCTCGTTTATATATATTACCAAGTTATATTTTATATACGTTAACAGGTGTATTAGACGAATCGTTTTTAGACCAATTATACCAAATTATACCAATCGGTATTGGATCAATCGTCCT
>JAJOZX010001998.1:550000-705000 GCA_023014485.1 Bathynomus jamesi
AAACAAAATTCTTATTTTTCAGGTTCTACAAAAGCTGCAGACGAATGTTTCTTCAAGGATTTCCTGCGTAGCTGTCCTGGAGGTCAGAAAGGTCTTTCAAATTCTGGGAGGATTCAGAAAATCATAGAGAGCAGCGACATCAGAGGGCAGCCAGATGTTCGAGCAGACTAGACCCTCTCTTGGAAGATGGAGTAAAAATCCTTTGTTGTCACAAGAACTGTGTTTCCACTTATGTATCCAAGCGGAATTTATCAGCGTTCATGAAAAAGAGAGAATGTGATACCCCTACAGTGGAGCCAAAACGACTACGCAGTGCTGTTCTCAGTGAAGGCCCAGTATATGACCCTACAACACACTGTCTCTTTTGTTTGAAAGTCAGTGAGTGTATATTACCCGAGAAATATGACATCAAAGTTCCGGTGCAATACCGCATTCCAGCATCTAGGTTTATGACCGATAAGCTTGGTGATAAAAAAACAAATTACAAAGATGTGTTGATAGAAAACCATACCATACCGACTTCCATTGTGCGAGGCAGGAGTCGAGCAGCATTGGAGCTCTCATCATCTCATGAAGAGGCTGACGTGATAATAACACAACACGCTATCGCACAAGCTGAGAAAGATTCTGATGCCCCCATCTCCATCATTTGTGATGACACAGACGTGTTTGCCATGCTGACTCACTTCTGTGAATTTAAGAAACTAGGTTCTTCCATGATTATGGAATCTCCAGTGCGTGGCAGAAAATCAGTGGATATCCGAGCAACTGTAACCCAGCACAAAGACATCATCCCACAAATCCTCACACTACACGCTTTGAGTGGTTGTGACACAGTTGCAGCAATACATGACATCGGCAAAGCCACTGCCATTGCCACAGCCAAGAAGGGTCGGAAGCTAGACAAGCTGGGGTCCCTTGATGCATGCTTTGACCATATCGAGGAAGAGGCAACAGCGTTCATTGTTGCATGCTATGGGATAAGAAATCCTCATCTCTTACTGAGTGTCGTCAGCGAGTATGGGCTCAGAAGACAGGGAAGTCTGGAACTGCTGCACCCAAACTATGTTCTCTACCACCAACAACTGAAGCTTTCCATCAAAATGTGCTCAGAGCCCACTACACTGTGACGAACTGGCTCGATGCACTAAAATGTGACCCACCACCACTTGATCATGTGCATTATGGGTGGGAGAGAGACGAAACAGAGTTCTCATCCCAAAAACAGTTGGTGAAGGAGTGTGCTTAGCACCAGATGAAGTTCTGAAGCTAATCAGATGTGGGTGTGAATCACAATCAGCATGCAGGGGGAGTCGCTGCGGCTGCATGGGACGCGAAATCCCTTGCACAATGTTCTGTGCATGTGGCAGCGGCTTGGATTGCAACAATCCATTGACCCAAAACGCAAACGAAGAGCAGACTGATGATCCTGACGATCCTGACACAACCATGTCTTTTGATATTTGCCCCCAATAAATGGTTACCTAATGTGAATAACTGCATCAAAGTTGTCAATGCCAATCCCCCCAGCTAGGTGTGAGCTTTCTTTTGCTTACGAGGTCATATCTTGTAGCTTTGCAACCTTCCATAGAATGCATGTGCCCTGCACTTCAGCATAAATTGTGGTTTATATCCGAATATCCATATCCATATAATGTGGGTTGTCATTTAAGCATTATGATCTGGTTTTATCTGCAGAAAAGATGTTAAGTGCTCGGCAGTTAGCTAGATTGTAGAAATTGTCACTGAAATAAAGCAAATACAGTGATGTCAACTGTGGCATTATCTTATTTCAAGGCCAAACTTTAACCTCAAATGACCTTGACTTGACCCATGGAGTTGCAAAATGATATCCTACTGTTATCATGTGCCTATAGAACTACTCAGTCTCGCCCAAAACCATAACAACGACAGTAAGATCACCAGAATATCTCCACGACTGCCCGGGATATGAGATATTCCTTATTTCGGGGGGGCGTTTGACGTCCAATGACCTTGAGTATTGACGAATGTGGGTCAAAACGACTCCCAACGTATCTACAACCCCTCCAGATCGACTCATCATCCTAAAAACCCCTATAAATGACACCAACATCATCAAAATCCATCAAGTATTGACCAGGATTTGGGATTTTTCAGTTTCGCCGGCCATCTTGGAAAATGGCGGCCATATTGAAAAAGCCAAGCGGGGGGTCAGGTGTACACCCGATGGGTTCTTGAATAGGGTGGTATAAGCTTTCAAAATATGTCAAGATTTGCTTTATAACAAATAATGCAGGGTTCCCACCCCGTGCAACCGGACTACCTCACATGCTTTCTCGATCACTTGTCTCACTGCGAACACTTGATCTACATAGCCTCTTCAACTTCGGAACCCTTCTTGCTCATTGCTCACCAAGCATTCTGTAATTACACAAACTCTTTCTATCACTAATCTACTATACGCATTCTCCGCCACATTCAACACAGTTATACCTCTGTAGTTCTTACATTCACTCCTTTCACCTTTCACTTTGTACAATGGAACAATTATTGCTTTCTTCTAGCCTTTAGACGCACTCCCTTTTGTCCATGCACCATGACATATGTACCACAACTACTCTAACCCTTTCAAATCTTCATACTTAATCATTTCCTCATACCGTATATTTTATCCACACCTACCGCTTTTCCATTTACAGCTGTCATATGTCCTTCTCCCGCCGCCAAATCCCATGTAGTGTGTAAGATGCACGTATGTGTAATGAAGAATAGAGGGAGAAGTGTGTGTTTGATACCATGCTGGACTGCGCGTTGGGTAAATGAGAAACGGAAAAAGATCAGCTGAGGAGGACCTCTTCCACCCACCAAACCCTCAAAATATTTCTTCCATCTATTCCGTAGAACCACATACTCTGTGAGCACTCTTCCATTTTCATCCCTTTCTCTCAAACTTTCTTTCTTAGTTTCATTTCTGCACTTCCGCAATTCATTCCAGTACAACTTTCTACTTTCTACATATTTCTCATTCATCCACTTTCCAAATTCATTAATTACTTTCTATTTCTTCTATCGCACTATTCTTTTCACACTTCTCTTGCTCTCTTTACACACTCTCTTTCTTCTTCGACTTTCTTCTCTATCACAATTACCTTGCGCACACAACAACCATTTCCTCCTTTTAATCTCAACCGTTGATGCAACTTTGGGATCCCACCACGTTGTTGCCCTCTTTTTCACACCTGTCTTAGAAACCCCATACACATAACTTACATTCTTAATCAAACATTCCTGATACACGTTCCACATCGAAGTTAGAATTATTGAGCTGACATTTGTTCCCAACGACATCAGCAAACAAACGCGACGCCATACCGAATGCAGCGTTTGCGATACGAGATATGGAAAAACTATATATGCTTACAACATGGTATCGTATGTGGTACCTTTACTTCTTAATTAAATATAAATTATTAATTAATTGAATTAAATATCTATACAAAATTGCCTCGGGATTGGCGACATAGCCTATTAGGAATGAAAATAATTGCCATACATACATAGAACCCCATATGTAGGCATTGGGCCTGCATGACAACAAGAAAACCAAATTTATTATTTCGTATTCAACATTTTCCATTACTGACTCATGAAAATTACATCAAGGGAAGAGTCAACGAACTTTGTAAAATCAGCAGATTCTTAAGCGGACGATTTATATTTTGCGGCATTCTGAGCTGCTTATGTTAAGCCCTGTTTTTAAGCAAGGAAGATGTACTTTATCTTCCTATAAGTTCTGAGTGAATAACATGTGATATAAACCTAATAACGCAAAAGGATAGGCCTCTACCTTCAGGAATTTAAATATAGTGACTGCCTATATTAATTACATCAAATCAACTCGTTGTGTAACTGCATCGTACCGTGGCCCTACATCGAAAAAGATCGTCGCGCCCTACATCGAAACAGAAGCGAGGCCCAACGAAATAATAAGGTAAGGTAATTTCTTTCTTTACCATTAGACAGCGCTAAAATACCAAAGGCAAATAAATTTAACATTAACCACTAAAAACAATACATAAAGAGGTCCTTTGAAGACCTCCACATACATAACTCTCTAACGAAAAAACGTAGGGCTTTTGTCATTAACTCTATACAATAACTACATGATAATTTCCAATCGGCAAAGGTTGGAGCCAATTTCAACCATAAGCCCCTATAGTTTTTTTAATATGGTGGCCCGTCCATGGGGAACCGATCCCTTTACCTTTACACTAACACAAACTTTACCATTACACTAACCGTAAACAAAGCCTTGTTCGTTTAACAGGCTTAACTCATTTTAAGTCCTGTAAAAAATAGGCATATTTCAACCTAAACCTATTTAGTAGGCCCCTTCACCTTAAGCCTATTTAATAGGTCCTACTCTTTAAACTCAAAACAAAGCCTTGTTCATTAACAGGCTTAATTCACTTTAGGTCCTATAAAAATAGGCCAATTTCAACATAAGCCTATTTAGTAGGCCCACAACATAGGTATATTTAGTAGGCCCACTTTACCTTACATAACCTAATAAACTCGTACACTAAAGGCCTACTTCAAACACTACAATTTGCAATTTAAATATACAAGAAGCCTACCTCAAAGTACCCCCTACTCTTTACACTCAAGGCCTATCCTAACTAAAAACACTAAATTCTTAATTCAACCTGTGGTGTAGGTTATAAAATTTATTTCAGTAATTTCATTTACTCATAAGTCTCATTAACATCAGAAAATTCAACTCAGAACTTTAGCATCACAAAATTAAACTCAGAACTTTAACATCACACAGACTTAAAGCAATTGCACGAATTCAAACCTACACCCACCTAACACCTATTCTTAACCCTATTCTAAGTCCTATTTGACATATAGGCGCAACCTATTTTAAGTCCTATTTCACATATAGGCATAAAACAGACAAGGCTTGATATAAGGGTCTCAAATGCAACATTTGAGGATCTTTGCTCAGCCAAATTGGTTAACCTAACACAAAACTCACTCAAAAATAAAACCCTACAACAAAATATACATTTACACACATACATTCAGTATATAAATATATACATGCAACTCCAAGCATCCAATTCTTCTTTTAAGGAAGAATCACTGAACAGATTTCATAAACAGACACATGCATCCTTTGCAAACAGATTGGAATCCTTCAAAACCCCAAACCTTCCAGACCTACCTGTAGGAAACAAGACATTTACTCAATCATAACTACGGATACTGACTTCACTGGAGTGGTGAAACCAAGTTTTGAAGACCAACTGGATTCAGAGGAATGCAAAAAAATAAAAAATATATACACACACACACACACACACACACACACACACACACACACACCATTGTACTCTTTACATGTGCCACAAACACAACAACCTGTCTGAACATAACCAAGGATCGGGGAGTAAAAACTTTTATTGCTGCGCTCTGGTTCTGTGCACATAATTTTGTGCCAAAAATTATATGGTTAGACAGTAGCACATACAAACTACTATTTCAAGGACTTATGGCCTACCTTGGTCATAGCCCAAATTATTCAACAAGGGGATGATGGCCTACCTTGGCCATAGCCCAAATTATTCAACAAGGGGCTTATGGCCTACTTTGGCCATAGCCCAAACTATTCAACAATGCCCTTATGGCCTATCTTGGCCATAGGGCAAACTATTACAAGGGTCTTATGGCCTCCCTTGGCTAGAGACCAAACTATTACAAGGGTCTTGTGGCCTAACCTTAGCCAGAGACCAAACTATTACAAGGGTCTTGTGGCCTCCCTTGACCAGAGACCAAACTATTACAAGGGTCTTATGGCCTCCCTTGGCCAGAGACCAAATTATTACAAGGGTCTTATGGCCTACCTTGGCCATGGGCCAAACAACAAGGGTCTTATGGTCTCCCTTGGCCATAGGCCAAACAACAAGAGTCTTATGGCCTTTCTTGGCCATGGGCCAAACAACAAGGGTCTTATGGCCTTCTTTGCCCATGGAGCAAACAATAAGGGTCTTATGGCCTCATTTGGCCATGGGCCATACAACAAGGGTCTTATGGCCTCCCTTGGTCATGGGTGAAACAACAAGGGTCTTATGGCCTCCCTTGGTCATGGGCCAAACAACAAAGGTCTTATGGCCTCCCTTGGTCTTGGGCCAAACAACATTGGTCTTATGGCCTCCCTTGGCCAAAGACCAAACAACACAAAACCAGTACAGGATTGAAAGCTCCAAGCCCACCAGTTCTACCTGTGGAGGAGTAACATTTACTCTACTAAAACTACAGGTATTGACTAGTCTGAAGTGGTAGGAGGTTTGAATACAGTACAAACTCTTTTAACCAAACAACACAACATGGAAGTACAGTACATTTCAATTAATTCACCATTGCAGAAGTCAATTTAAAACATAAATTGTTAACAAAACAAAATATGACAAAACTCCAAAACAACATTAGTAAACCAGCATTTAAAAACTGGTGACTTATAAAACTTACACAAATAATAAGCAAAGTTAAAATGCTTAATAACTTTACTTGAATTCCAAAAATTTCCTATACCTACGGGGAGTGAAACTGTTTGACATAACTTTCACTAAACTTGAGAAGTTGGCCTCTTGAACTTTTATATTTAAATAGGTCTTGAGTAACCTTTCTCTTTCTAAATTCCTACTTCATTCTTTTTAACTCATTTCACATGGTTTAAAACACACTGTTTGTCAAAAATTTAATCTATAACACAAATTTTTCCCGCCAGTATATGGAAAAACTATATATGCTTACAACATGGTATCGTATGTGGTATCTTTACTTCTTAATTAAATATAAATTATTAATTAATTGAATTAAATATCTATACAAAATTGCCTCGGGATTGGCGACATAGCCTATTGGGAATGAAAATTATTGCCATATATACATAGAACCCCATATGTAGGTATTGGGCCTGCATGACAACAAGAAAACCAAATTTATTATTTCGTATTCAACATTTTCCATTACTGATTCATGAAAATTACATCAAGGGAAGAGTCAACGAACTTTGTAAAATCAGCAGATTCTTAAGCGGACGATTTATATTTTGCGGCATTCTGAGCTGCTTATGTTAAGCCCTGTTTTTAAGCAAGGAATATGTACTTTATCTTCCTATAAGTTCTGAGTGAATAACGTGATATAAACCTAATAACGCAAGAGGATAGGCCTCTACCTTCAGGAATTTAAATATAGTGACTGCCTATATTAATTACATCAAATCAACTCGTTGTGTAACTGCATCGTACCGTGGCCCTACATCGAAAAAGATCGTCGCGCCCTACATCGAAACAGAAGCGAGGCCCAACGAAATAATAAGGTAAGGTAATTTCTTTCTTTACCATTAGGCAGCGCTAAAATATCAAAGGTAAATAAGTTTAACATTAGCCACTAAAAACAATACATAAAGAGGTCCTTTGAAGACCTCCACATGCATAACTCTCTAACGGAAAAACGTAGGGCTTTTGTCGTTAACTCTCCGCTGAAATCTGCTGGAAATTTCCAATGGATGAGGGTAACAGGCAATCAACCCATAGCCCTATATAGTTTTTTCATACGAGATTTGACTTCCTCGGACATCATAAAAACTCTCGAGACAACGATGATATTACGTAATGATAAAAATATGAACACGACGATGCAACTAACAAACCAGATTTCATAGGTTTCTTTTGAACAAACCATGCTAAATTTGCATTTCTCTAGAAACATATAGTTTAATAAAAATGCGATAAAAATTCATGAAACAAACACCACGACTTTTGCAATACCCCTTATAACCCAATATTGTACGGTGCAAGTGACGCAGTATATACACGGGATAAGCAACATAGCAAAGTATGCACAGAATAAACGTTTGGAGTAAAAAATCCCTTTTCTTGCCAGGTCAATAGCAGAGCTAGATGTTCAGGTTTCATATTAGATAAAATTGGGGAAAAAGGTCAGGAAAAACTACAAGAGACGGAACAGAATAAATATATAAAAATGCCGAAATCACCTCTAAAGACTCAATTTGTAAACATATTTTTCTGCTGTTATTCGTTTAAATGAAAATATATCCATTTCCCAGAAGGAGAAGAATATATAGCTCTGAGTAATATTTTATGCTCGAAAAGGAGCAACTCGCGTCTCGATCTAAATTTGCATAATACGATTTGAACTTAGATTGTTAGTTTTTGGGCTTGTTTGTTTTTACTATATTTTATTTATTTTTTAGTTGTTTGGACCTCCTCCAGTTATCTTTAATTTAGGTTTTATGTCACTCAGCAAGAGTGAGTTTACTAAATTGGTGGAAAAAGTTGTCGTCTTCTTATATTGTTCCAATCTATAACACTGGGGAACAAATTTCAACTTTTTCTCTATTGAATTAGATTTGACAGTTAGTTCTAGGTAATTTGGGTGCGCTGAGCACGAATTTTTACTCGGTTTTGCTCTATCAGGTCCAGATTTTGGTCAACACCCCTCCTCTTTCGTCGTATTCATAAAAAGGTTTTTTTCTCAATACTCGCTAAGTCTTTTTGCAGTTACACATTATGCAACTAGGTTTTTATCTAGGTATTTGTACCTATTGTTATGGTATTGTTGTATTATGTATATTTTTATATGTAACACCCTCAAAATATTTTTAATTTTGTCATTTTTAACCCATTTTAATATTAGTAAATTAAGCTAAAAATATCATAGAATTCTAAAATTTTCTCGAGCGTTCCTGTTCTCTGTAGAGTATTCTAGAGGGACAACTAAAATATATAAAAGCGACTCGTTTCCAGAGTTAATCAGTCAATTCAATCAGTCAGTCAGTCAGTCAGTCAGTTGAGTTAGTTAATTAAGTTTGGGCATTAACATAATTTTGAATTGGCATATGATTTAGTGAGTAATTTTGTCATCGTGATTTAATATAGTTGATTTAATTAGACGTAATTTATATTGTACCTACTCATCCGTGTTTCTAGTTTAATTTCATAGATTGTAAGTACCTATTTCATAATAAGTACCTATTTAAACTAATTTTTGTGTTTATATTTCAGATTTTCTTAAATTTATATGAATTAAGGGCTTTAAATACCTTTACAAATTGGCAGAACAATCAAGCAATATGTCATCAAGCACTAGAAAGTTCAAATGCAAAAACAACCCTGATTCCTTCTGTTATATATGTGGAAATTTTACACTTCCACATCAACGAGCAAATATAACTGACTTCGTAAAAAGAGCTTACTTAGCTTATTTTGGCATAAAACTGGGGGACCAAGATAAATCGTGGGCTCCACATAAAGCCTGCACTATATGCATTGAAAGACTGCGACATTGGACGAAGGGTTCGGATTCAAAAATACCTTTTGGAGTTCCGATGGTAAGTTTATGATTTCATAAAACTACGTAATTTAATCACTAGTATACTGTAACTTACCTAAATGTAATTGTAGCTTAGGTACATAAACAAAAATTTACAGAAAATGTTTATAAGAATCTCAAATATTGCATAAGGTTGAAACACATAGAAATGTTAAATGTTTGGGTGATAACTTTTGATAAAATTCATAAAAACAATTTTTTTTCCATATCAGGTGTGGCGAGAGCCTACTAACCACGAGACCGATTGCTACCTTTGCTTTGTCAAGACTTCGGGCTTCACTAAGAAAAATAAACATTGTATCGAGTACCCAAATTTCGACACCGCGATACGACCTGTGCTACATTCAAATGAGATCCCCATTCCAAAATTTAAGGGTCTGCCAACTCAAGAATTAGTTGAAGATGTTCCTGAAAATATTGTTATGCACTTTGAGGAGTCAGACACCGATTTTGACCCCAGCGTATTTGAAAGTCAAAACGATCCGCAAAAGTTTAACCAGGCCGAGTTGAATGATCTTGTAAGGGATCTAAATTTGCCAAAAAAGGCTGCGGAAATTTTAGCTTCAAGACTTAAAGAGAAAACTTGCTTACTTCAAACACATACATTTCATTTTACAGAAAAAGAGAAGAAGAACTTGTTAAATATTTTAGAACAGAGGATAGTTTAGTATATTGCTGCGACATAGTTGGTTTGTTAAAGAAGATGGGGGTTGAGTCTTACGATGCAAATGATTGGCGCTTGTTTTTAGACAGTTCGAAAAGAAGTCTTAAGTGTGTGTTGTTGCATAATGGCAATCTATACGGCTCGATACCGATTGGGCACTCAACAAAATTAAAAGAAAAGTATGAACATATAGAAAAGGTTTAAATCTTATCAAATATAGGGAGCACGAGTGGATCATATGTGTTGACTTAAAATGGTTAATTTTCTGCTAGGACAACAAGGAGGGTATACTAAATATCCCTGCTTCCTTTGCTTATGGGACAGCAGAGCCAAGGAAGAACATTATTTCAAACAAATCTGGCCAGCACGAACATCACTTACTGTCGGAGAAAAAAACGTAATTAATCCACCTTTAGTGAGCAGAGATAAAATCATATTTCCTCCTCTGCATATAAAACTAGGCCTCATTAAACAATATGTAAAAGCTTTAGATACGAACGGCGAGTGTTTCAAATACATAACTTCAAAATTTCCAAGTTTAAGTTATGAAAAAATCAAGGCGGGAATTTTCGACGGTCCACAAATAAGAACAATGATTAAAGACAGCAATTTTCCTAATGTCATGAATGAACGCGAAAAAAATGGCTGGTTCTCATTCGTGGACTTGATAGAAAACTTTTAGGCAATTATAGGGCAGATAACTACGAAGAAATCGTAAAAAATCTTTTAAGGGACTACAAAGAGTTAGGTTGCAATATGAGCATAAAAATGCATTTTTGAATAGCCATCTTGACCAATTTCCAAGTAATTTAGGTGATGTAAGTGACGAACAAGGGGAGAGATTCCACCAAGATATCAAAATTATGGAGGAACGGTACCAAGCCGCTGGGATTCCACATGATGGCTGATTACTGCTGGTGCTTGAAAAGAGACCTGCCATCAACAAGCAAATACGCTAGAAAGTCTTACAAAAGAAAATTTTTGCCACAGTGAAAGCTTCATATCTGTTTGTTTTTTTATTTTAAGTCATTTCTATCGTTATAATGTAATTTTACTGTAGTTTGAACTGCTTGTATTCATGAAACTTGAAAAAAAAAATTTAACACATGACTTAATTTTTTAGTCCTAATTTGAAAAATCTGGAAAATGGCACATAGGCTGTCGACAAGAATCAGGACCTGATAGAGCCAAACCGAGTTGAAATTCGTATTCAGCGCACCCAAAGTACCTAGAATCAAGTGTCAGATATCATTCAATAAAATACGTGTTGCCCAGTGTAATCATAAAATAAGAAAGAGCCAGGGTTGACTGAAAACCTAGTTTATTTATATGAAAATGATCAATGAAAATGTCTGGGGATGTTTAGCTTTCTTCGTAACAGTAAAGGTCATATGACAGTGGGGTGGGGTGGGGTGGAGGGGTTCTACAGCTTTGCGCAGGATCTGAACCACTACCCTAACGAGGGAGAAAAAGAGAACCGCCCTAATTGCTGGAATCCGACGTCGTCCGACCAGAGACTCAAACCCAGAGCCTTAAAACTAGCAGCCTGGCACTTTGTCACTAAAATGACAGTTCATTTAAATGATTAAAAATGCAAAAGTTAGGAGGTAATATCTTTTTTATACAGGAACGAGGGGCCAAGGGCGAAAGCCCCAAAAATTCTCCCACCTCCTTAGAAGGAGAAGGAGGGAACTGAAATCAAGGTTCAGAGTTTATGAGATATCTGGACACTGCGTTTGAAAGATTGAAGTTGATTGGTTGAGTAGAATTAAAGTTTGTAAACCAAGCAGCAATCTTACGTAGATTCTTTGCAGTTTCATAATTCATCTTCCAAAATGAGTAAATATGCTGTACAGTATATACAGTATGTTCAATCTATAGAAACAGTTTACATATATTTTACTATAACTAACTATTCTATGCATTCTACAGACTCTAAATAATTAATTGTATCCAGACGAATCATGCGAGTACCCTGATTAATTCGAGAGAAGCAAGGATCATTCCTTATTTCCCCGACAATGTTTTAAATTATGAATCCCGTTTTCAGTTTTTTATTTTGTTTGTACTATATTTATCGAAGAAAAACAGCCACCGAAATTGTTTTCAGCTTTGCCTCTAAAATAAAAACATGAATCCTACTTCCCATTTAATGTGCATGTACCAATAATATGCATAGGATTCAGAGGGTGATGCCATCGTACACTTATTTATATATAGTATCGGATTTCAGGTGTAAAAAATATTTTCCTTCCTTTGATTGGTCAGTCTTTGGAGGAAATGAAACATGGTCCCTGAATGGACAATTCATAATCTGTAACTCACTGTACTGATCTCTGATTGGTAAATTCATAATCTTCAACCCAGCGTTCTGTGAAAGTGACAAGTACTTTCGGAGATGATTCTCCGACTATTTTGTAACGATATATGTACAGTATTCGTGCCTAAATATGCCATGATCAATACATAGCTGTGTTAAAGTCACCGTGAAAGAAAGTATCTAAAATACGAAAACACAACTCAAATGATTCACTCACAAAGTCTCCGTGATGAACCTCTAAATAATAATTTCTAAACACACATACATTTTCTGCCCTTAAAACTTTTAATATTATTTCTTTCCGTAAAATAAATAATTTAAAAAGAAACTGTAACACCGCATGGAAAAATTTACGTGTTACAGGCAAATAACAATAGTTGACGAAAAAATAAAAAAGTATGTCTAGGGGTAAAAAACCCATAGTATATAGCTACATATTTCAAGAGCACACTAAGTAATGTTAAGTTAAAACCATCTCTCTCATTCAAAATGAAAGCTCGTTAATCCCGTTAATCAGAAGTGGTTTTATTGGTGCCGCTTTCTTTAAGCTTTATGATTCAACCATCTATAGCCATTACCAACTTTTTTAACTAGTCAGAAAACTATGCTATTACAAATTTATCAACAAGGATTTAGCAATAACTTGGTTGAAATCGGTATCGCTCTTCAACCAGTAATATAGTATTTACTCAATCACTTTACTGAGGTTAACTGATCATCAGTGTACAGTAGAAGAATAATACATAGAAACCGTAAGCTTGCTTTGCTGGTGCTTCTATGAGTATTTTTTTTATGCATCGTGTTCAAGCAGACGTTATAAACATCCGACTTGTCCAACCTAATTTTTTTTTTGCAGGAAGGAGGGGTCAAGGGCGAATGCCCGCAAAAATGCCCCCCCCCATAAAAGGAAAAGAAGAGAGTCGAAATCAAGGTCTCCGAGGCTGCTGAAAACTATACTTTTTTTAAATTCTGAAAAGAATGTGTAGTGTGCAATGAGGAACAGAGGGAGAAGTGTGTGTTTGAGGGCATGCTGGACTGCTCATAGGGTAGATGAGACACAGAAAAAGATCTACAGATCTACAGAAGCTAAGGCTAACAAAGACCCTAAGATCCACTCTAAGGTTAGCCCGAGAGAAAGAAGAGAGTAGGAGGTTGAAAGAAGAGAAAAGAGAGTTAAAAGAAGCGAATAAGGGGTTTGGTAAGTAGCAAAACCTATCATTCGTGAGTTAACATTCATTCAGAAAAAGAGAGAGAAAGACTCACCACCATCATCCGCCGGCCACTGCCGACAAGTTGGAAAAATAGTCGAAGAGAATAGGAAAGGGGTGAAAAATGAAAAGAAGTAAAATAAAAACGCTTAAACCATACAAACACAGTCTTAACTCAAAGAAACACTGTCATACCATGCAAACTACAGACATGCAAATGAAGAGAGGGTGAGAAAAGAAAGAAAAAAGTATGAAGAATGGTTAGTTTGCGTTACAAGCTGCATCTAAGTTCGGGTTAGTCTATTTTTTTCCTTTTTTATTTTTTTTAAATTTTTTTAATAATATAAATTTAACGCTGGTATATCACACGCTGGCATGTCACAAGCTGGCATCAATCATCAACAGATTCAAACCTCAACTATCATCCCCAGAGCTCCTGTTGCTAAGTGATTTATTATTCTAAACGACGTTAATATTTTTAAAATGGCTATCTAAACGGTTCTGAAACATATTAACGCTGGTAGAGTTCACGACGGACACGGGAAGATTATTTGGAGCAAGTGTAGTTTACGTCCCCCTGTGGTGCTTAGTGTGGTTTACGTTCCCAAACTTTGATCTAGCGTAGTTTGTGTCCCCTTTTGCGTCAGGGGGACGTAAACTACACTTGCTCCGATTATTCCATTTATCAATTACTTTAAACGTAAAAACGTTTTTAGCGATGTTAGTAATGAAACGCCTACCACGTAATTTAAATTCGTTATTACGAGTATTGCTATCATCGAAAATTAGCAATTTGTCAAAATTTACATTATCGATTTTATTAACGATTTTGAAAACTTCAATAAGCTCCCCCCTTAATCTCCTAGTCTCGAGTGAATACAAGTCTAACTCTTTAATTATATCTTCGTAAGACTTATTGCGTAGTGACGGAATTAGTTTCGTTGCACGTCGCTGAACCCTTTCCAACCTATCAATATTCTCACGGAAATACGGGCAACAAAACTGAACGGCATATTCTAAGTGAGGCCTGACTAGGGACTTGTAAAAGGGCAATATAATATTCTTCGATTTAAATTCGAAATTACGCACTATGAAGCCTAACATCCTATTATCTTTTGCGCAAGACTCCAGGCACTGGTTCCTAACTTTTAAAACCTTAGATACGCGTACGCCTAAATCTACTTCCTCGTCAACGCTCGCTAACTGTCTATCGTCCATCGTGTACGTGTAATTATTGTTACGAGAATCTATATGCAAAACTTCACATTTGTCTACGTTAAATTGCATCTGCCACTTATCCGTCCACTCCATAATCCTATTTACATCGTCTTGGAGCCTATTTCTATCGTCCACGTTAAGAACTTTACCGCCTACTTTAGTATCGTCCGCGGATTTTGACACGTTACTAGTCAAGCCTACATCTATGTCGTTAATGTAGATTACGAATAGCAATGGGCCTAACACTGAACCCAGAGGGACGGCTACCTACATTCAACCACCCCGATTCCCTACCATTAACAACGACCCTCTGTTTCGTGGCGTGGCACGAAGCCATTCATCTAACCAGTTAGCTACCTGACCGGGTATACCGTGCCCTTTAACGTTCGCAATTAATCTTCTATGCGGAACTGTATCGAACGCTTTTTTAAAGTCTAAATAAATAACGTCAGCCGCTCTATGCCTATCGTATTCGCGCACTATTTCGTTATAAAACTGTAACAAATTATTTAAACAAGATTTTTGGCGTCGAAACCCATGCTGACTACTATCAATCAAATCGCAACTTTCTAACTGATCGACGATACGATCCGTAACTACGATTCAAAAAGTTTACCGACAATTGACGTTAAACTAATAGGTCTGTAATTGCTAGTTACTGTGCGGTCGCCTTTTTTAAAAATGGGCGTCACGTTAGCTAATTTGAAGGAATGATCTCTGCTTCCAATGACTTTTTAAAAATTTTTGTTAATAGGCTTACGATAACGTCTTTCAAATCTTTCAAATGTCTAAGATAAAGTACGTCAGGGCCTGGAGCCTTGCTAACTTTTAGCTAATCGATATAATGAGCAATCTCACCCTCGTAAACAGTTATTTCATTGATAATAGTCTCGCTACTAAATGGAACGATATCGTCCACGTCGGGGACATTAGTTACATCTTCTACGGTAAAAAGTGTTGCAAAAAAGCTGTTGAAAATACTCGCCATCGCCTGAGCGTCGGAAGCCAAAGCGCCGTTAGCGTTCACTAGAGGGTCTATGTTATCTTTTATTGGCTTACGATTATTGACGTAGTCAAAAAACTTTTTTGGATTATGTTTACTATCCGCAGCTACAAGTATCTTAAAATTACGCTTAGCATTCCTAACAGATCTTTTAACCTGAGATCTAAGCTCGATATATCTATTAAATTTGGCTACCGTGCCATTGCGCTCATTAAGTCCATACGCTCTGTTACGCTTTTTATGAACTCGCCTATTTCCCTAGTCTACCACTTGGGCCTACCATTACTACTAACGCGATTGGGCCTACGCAGAATAAACTCCCTTTTGATATTCAAAAAACTTTCTTCAAACGCCTCCCAATAAAAATTTGCGTCATTACCCATAAATAAATTATCCCAGTCCACTACTCTTATCCTACCCGCAAAACTATCAAAATTGGCCTTACGAAAATCAGGGACTTCTATTACGTTACTATCCTTACTGTTTTCTATCAATAGCTTAAACTTAATAATTTGGTGATCACTACATCCCAAACTCACCTACTTCAAAACCTTCGACTATATTTTCGTCGTTCGTCATCACCACGTCTAAAATATTGTCACCGCGCGTTGGTTCGGTAACCATCTGTCGTAAAAATTTATCTTCCATGAACTCAATCAGTCTCAAACCCTCATCATTACCAGTAAAAGTCTCGTAATTAACGTTAGGGCAGTTAAAGTCTCCGACAACTATACTATCCCAATTATTAATAAAGTTACCAAAAAGTGTGTAAAATCTAGTGTCGGTATCCTGGGGTTGAACAGGAGGTCTATAAACAACAACGAAATTAAAGTTAATACGACGCGCCCTAACTTCAAGGAGGGCAGTGATAGGAGAAACTGCTGTTCCAGTGCTTAATATCTCCTGCCTAACGTCACCCAAAGGAGTACTTCCCTGGTCATATATAGGGCGGGTCGTACTCAGTGACAACATGAATCTGAAGGAAATCCTACCATCAGGGGTGTCTAAATTATGTGTTTTTACACGGGGAATTCCAATATGAGCTTCTTTTTTGGATAGGATAACTCTAACCTACATCATTTTGTATTTCTAAATTGCCAATTTACCCTTTTGAACCCCTTTATAATATATTAAAAGATAAAGGTAAATCATTTATATTGACAAGGCCAAATCAACTTTACATATATTTATTAATAGGTGAACTGCATGTATATCACTGGATATAATTACAAAGATCATTCTCCTGACATCTTGAACTTTGCCAGGTTGCACAAATCCTGCTTTGACTCAGACTTGGACATCAGCTTCCTTCTGGTCTCCTGAGCCCTGATCCCTCCATCCCTCTTTTCCTGTGAGAAGTACTTAGCAGAAGCCTCAGTCACCATTTTAACAACCCTCTCAATGCTTTGTGTGTGGCAAGGCCAGTTGCGCACCTCCATGGGGGTGTTGATGAAGTTTTTCACCTCTGAGGTGCTTAGAGAGCAGGTGAGAGGTGGCTCTGACACACCTTCTGACCACCTTCTGACCAGCTGATCAAGTCACCGATGCTGGAAGCATCACAATTGATGTCAGGTGTCCTTCTGCTCCTAACAGAGGAGTCCCCCAGCTGAGTGTCCGGGTCCCCCTCTCCCCTGATGGCCAGGATTCTCTCCACCCCTTCAATCCTCTCCTTCTGATCCTCAGAGCAGAGTAGTGTTTGGAGGATGACTTCACTGTGGGCATACCAAGCAGATCTTCTCACAGTTGGCATCACAATATCCAGCACCTCCTTTCTCTGGGACTTGAGGTAGTCCAGCTGAAAGAGGATGTGCCTAGGCCCTTCGATCCAGGAGTGCTTGACCTTCACGTTGAACCAACATGGGTAATACACTCCAATGATGAATTCCACAATGAATTGCAGAATCTTCAGGTTCTTTCCTTTAAGTCCGTGCTTTGATACCCAGAGCCTGAGAAGTCTGTTCGCTGTGGTGAGCCAGCGGCTGTGGTTTACTGGTCCTATCTCTAACAGAGCCAGCCCTGCAGGAAGTACTCCATCCCTGACTGCACAGACAATTTTATAGCCATAGTATTGATCAGTTGAGAGATCTTGAATGACTGTCAGGAAGCTTGATCAGTGGAGGGCCAACAGAGATTCGGGTGAAGTTTGGATTGATATCAAAGTCTGTAGCAGAATCAAGGAGCTTTCCTATTGGCCCGGATAGTTTTTGTCTGACAGAGTAGGTCCATCAAGGTCAACAATGAGATGGCGCAGGGGAAGTTCAACAGTGTGCAGGTTGCACACCAACCAGACCAGCTTTCTCCCCAGGTGCAGCTCCAGCTTCCGCATTACTCCAGCTTTCACACCAGTGTTGACATTTGTTGAGTCTCCTCCAATGGCCAACAAGGTCTTATCATAACCCCTCTCTTTCAGCCAGGCAAACAGGACCTTAGCAATCTTCTCTGCATGTGACTCCTCTTTAGTTGCTTTCTCTGGGGTAAAGTGGAACAGATAGTAGCTGCCAGGCTCACTAACAACACTATAGTGTTCTTCCTTGATCTTTGCGGGAAAAGATTGGTCACTGCCCTCAGCTTCCATCATCACATTGGTCAGGTCAATCCGCCCATCAAAGAGGATGCAAGAGATCCCCCCCTCCTCCCTGCACTTCTTCTCGAACTGTTCCCCCAGCTCTCTCATCAATTTCTCCTGTGCTCTCTTGACCTTGCTCTTATCAATCACTTTACCTGTATTGTCTTCTGTGATGATTCCTGCGTCAATCAGAGCTGCTGTTGCTATCGCTGCAGTTAGCCTCAGCCCTATGCCATACCTTACACTAGCAAGGGCAATGTTTTGAATCTCATCATAGTTTTTCTGTACCTTTGCCGAAGCTGCTGGCTCAGGGTCAGTTTGAGGAAAGAGCTCAACTTCAGGAACAAACTCATCTTCATCACCACTTCTCTCCAATTCCAGATCCTCATCACCATCTGCCAAAAATCTCTTAACATCCTTCCTGGCTGCCTTCTCTGCTACTGCAGCACTTTCCTCCTTGCTCCTTCTCCTTTTCTCTGCCTTCCTTTCCATCCACTGCCTTTTCAATGCCCTCACCTGTCTCTTGTGCTCTGGTAGATCAGGACCCCCTATTTGGTGGGGTCCCTTACTTCCAACCTTCTCTTTCTGTCCCTTGATGTAGGCAAGATCTTTCACAGGAATCTTTTTCTCTCTGCTGCAGGAACAGTTAATGTGGGCTTGGATAACACAGCCCTCACAGCCTCCACCCTCACAACTGGTAATCTGACACTTGCAAGTCAAAATATCAAAGAACTTGTCTAACTTGACAATGAACCTCTCTTTGGCATCAAGTTTGCCCTTCCCAAGAGAAAACTTCACTGCCTGATTCCAGACCTCCTTGAGCTTGAACATGATGGTCACTTTTTCATTGATAACAGGTGGCTTGAAAAGAGCATTAGCTTTGCTCCACTGACAAATCAGACCAGGGTAGATGTCACTCACCAGCTTGTCCACTGGGTAGTTCCTCCTGTCATCTTCACTTTGCTTCCTCAAGTAGATGCCATACCTCAGGATATCCCTCACAGTTGGCAGTTCAGACACCAACAGCTCCTGGCCAGTGCCAACAAGATTACTCAGATGAGAACTTGATTTCGTCCTTGTTCTGACTTGAGCCATTTTCTTAATGAGTTCACACTGAAATAAAAACAATAATACAACAGTTAAGTATCCACTACAGACAGGTATTAACTGTTTTCAGCGCAAAATTCTTGGTTAAGAAAAGAGCTGAAATGGGCAAGAACAAATTTATCTGCAAATGCTAAACACATTATGCTTTTTTGGTTTCAAAATGTTATAAAATGCTAATTTATCTGTTGTCTGTAATGCAAATAATTTGTTCATGTACTCTAAAAAAACTAAAGAAACACATCCTAAAAATATTCTTTAGAACATTGAAATAGGCCTCATACTGCTCAGTTGTACTAAAAATGAACCACCTAATTTTAGCTCAAATCAAAGTTGTTAATTAAATTTTGCTCAATGTATCACTATAATATGCGTAGAAATAGCTTTTTCTAAAATATAACAGAATAATACTCGCATGTGAACAGTAACAAAAAAAATATCAGTAGATAATCACTAAATCTATCCCCTCACTGCAAGCCGAGGTGGTAAAATAGCCTCATAAATCATGAGTCACTTCAAATATTTCACAAAACGTTTTAGAATGTTCTGAAACGTTACATTCTAGCCTCTGAGGAAGGTGGCTCAGAAAATGGCCTTATGCGCGCCAGAAAACCGTCAAAATATTTCATATACCAAACTGTATGATAATTACAATTAAGTGGAATGGCACACCTTTTTATTTGAGTATTTAAATATTATTATTATTATATGAATTACATTATATGTGTTTATATGAATTAGTTAGAACAATGCTCTATGAGAGATAACGTGAGCAGCCATGATAGAAAACGTGAGAAGACATATTCTGGGGTAACTACAATAGTAAAATAATCAACAATTTAATAATAATCAACTGCAAAATGATGTAGGTTAGGGTTATCAGAATTAAATATTTTCTTCAGAATTGTGTTCTATACACCAAAATATGTCATTTGAACACCCCTCTCCATTGATTTAAAAAAAATGCACAGTATGACCCGCCCTACTGGTCAATTGGTGTCTATATTGGTATCTAATTACTGCACTGTCTCATTGTAAAAATATGGTATATGATATTTATACAGTGGTACTCATTAACGGATAAGTTACCTTTTTTGGCCAGAAGTGGACATTTATTTTAAGAATCGAGGAAAGCAAAGAAGAGGGGAAGAGGGAAGAAAACCGAAGAAAACAAATGAGAACAAAGGAAGAAAGAAAAGATCCTCGGGTTCATCTTCATCCAGTTGTGCTCCGACAGGTTTCTCTAGATGAAAACAAGCTCTCCTTGTAGGTTTGGGGATTTGACCTCCTGGGCCTACTAATCTGAGAAGGAGGCCAACAGATCCCTTAAAAATATAGCAATAGGTACTAGCGACAGAATACCAACACCTCTTGTCGGATGTCGAAGAGAAACCCACTCACCCCTACGAGACCATATGTCAGAGAACATAGGAAATCGGAGGAGGGCAAAAATCAAAACGCTGATTACTTTCCTCTAACTTCTCAAACTCTCCCAACTTCCGATCATTTCATTGATTGGTTCGTTGTTCCGTTTTACGTCCTTTGTCCAACAGAGGGCACTGAGGCTAGAGGTAACGCCAGCAACAGGTGAAAAGTGGGTCCCCCTTTAAAGAGAAGAACTGGGACAAACCAAATATATCAAGTACAACGGCCTCATCACTGCATCCCCTCCTCATTCCTCAGCTTGGCATAAGAAAATCGATGGTAGGATTATCAGTTGATTGTTAAATATACAGGTAGATTCCAAAAGAATCATTAAAAAGCGAAGAAGAGAAATAGGAAATTAGAGCATGGAAGATAGAGAAGAGAAATTCGAGAAAAGAAATGGGATGGTAGGGAGAGAGAAAAGATGCCGGGTTCAACCATGCGTACTCCGCCAGATTTCTCTAGATGAGAGCAAGTTCACCTTGTAGGTTTGGGGATCCAAAACCCGGGACCGACTAACCCCAGAAGGAGGCCAACGGGCCCCCTTAAAAACATAGCAATGAGATTCAGCGACTGGACATCAACACCACTCGCAGGACATGGGAGAGAAACTTACTTACTCTTACGAGGCCATAAGCCATAAAAAACGGAAAAACCCAGTTAGGAACAGCAAAAGGGAAACACTGAATACTCACCTGCAACTCCCCGATACCCTCTCCTCATATATCGAGACTGATCGACCCCTCGACCTCTTCTTGGGCTTGCCTAGAGTGGATCTTAGGGTCTTTGTTAGCCTGTAACTTTGTAACTCTGTAACTCGACTGATTAATATACAGGTGGTTCACAAGGAATGGAAAAAAGGAAGAGAAACGACAAATCTGAAGAAGGGGGACAGAGAAGAGAAAGAGAGGAAAGAGAACGGGAGCGGAAAGGGAGAGAAAAGATGTCAGATCTTAACTAGACGTGTTCACTTGGGAAAACAAGCTCGTCTAGGTTTGGGAATCCGAACCATGGGGTTCACTAACCCCAGAAGGAGGCCCGTAAGCCACATAAAAACAGGGCACTAGCTGCAAGCAATGGAATGCCAGTATCTCTCTTAGAACATAGGAGAGAAACTCACCAACGCTTAGAAGTCATAATCCAGGAAGAAAGAAAGAACCCGGTGAAGGAGAACAAAGGTAAAACGCCGATTACTCTCGTCTAACTTCCTGCATTCCTACGGATCCTGCATTGAATTCATTAATATACAAAGTACGTTCGGGTTTAAAGTCTGTTGGGAAGGTTGACCTTTCCTTTCCGTCGTTCGTAATTCTCTTATCCTTCAGTTTTAAGCTTCCTTAATTTTCATTTCGTTCAATTATTACTTTTGCTTCATTCATTTTCAAGATTTATTTTATTTCCATTTTTACTTGATGATCTTACATTACTTAATTTTAGCCGTAAGTACTTTTTGAATATCCGACGCTAGTGACCATGATGATACGACGCTTGAGATTACGACCACTCACTCGCTCACTCATGCACTCATACTTACAACGAAACTGGTCTTGAGTCAGCGCAGATGAAGGCTTATGCCAGGCCTGGCTCTCTCGAAAAAAAGGAAGAGAGAGAAAGAGAGAGAGAGAGAGAGAGAGAGAGAATAGATCTGTATCTTTCATAGAAAATAAGAAAAAAAAAAATATATATATATATATATATATATATAATTAAAGAGTCACTGAAATGTGAAAAGCCAATTAAAAGTTATTCTCGACAGACGGAAAAGTAATGAAGGCGTTTTGCATATTTTTTATAAGATTCACCACCAAAGTAAAAGTTGTTTGTTGGTGTATAGACAGTATATTCAGAATTCAAAATTCAAACAACTTTATTCAGAAAAGAATACAAGTGACAGAGTTTTACAGTTTTTAGATATTTGATACGACCTTAATATATTTACAGTACTCTCATCTCAATATACCCTTGGGAGCATAGAGGTTTTTAAGGTAAAATTAATAGCATTTAGTTCATTTATTACATAAAAATGGTGAAAGTAACGAGTGATAGAAATAGTGATAAAAAAATAATAATAAAAATTAATAATAACAATAAATACAATATAAAGAATGTGAAACAAGTTTAAATTAAATGATTTATTGTATATTTAGTAGAAAATAAATTATGCTTAATAAAAAAATATAAAAAAGAATAGATTACGAAATTAAAGGGGCTTAATGAAATTGTATATTTTAAATAGTTGATTATAAAATGAGAACTTCACTACTATGGTAAAAGTGGCAGTAATGAACTTGTACATCAGTAGGAGCTAATGAGGTGCTTTTTAGTGATTTGAAAAATACATTTAATGGTGAGGCCTGCCTGATATCATAGGAATTGCATCCCATACATCTGCTCCTTTCAAAGAGAGTGCATTTTACTGAAGTTTCATTGTATAGTTAGGTCTGTGTATAAAATCCCTGGGCAGTCTGGTGTCATAATGATGGGGGTGATTGCTCTTTGAATGGATGATGCATGTTGATTTTTACTGATAACTTTGAACAAATTGACAGCAACATTGAATTTGTAGAAGTCATTTAGTTTTAAAATATTTAGCGCTTTAAATACTGGGAAGTGACTTTTTTCTGTTGTCATTATTCGAGAGAGTTCGCAGATATTTTTTATGAATTACTTCCAAAGGATGTTTTATATATTTCTTTGAGGTTCTCCATGTTGTAATGCAATATAATAAATGTGGATGAGTAGTATGGGCGCAAAAGGAGAGAGTGCAGTGCAATTGAAAATGTTGATCAATGTTGCAAAGGAAATATTGCATAAGTTATGCAACAAAAGGGGAATGTTTCAAGATGTTATGCAATAAAGGGGGAGGGGAATGTTGCAAGAGCAACAAGGGGTTATGCAACTTGGAGGCGGAGTTATCCCCCAAGAGAAAGAGAGAAGGAGAGAGAGGAAGAGAGGTGTTCGCTTGACATGAGCCAAGCGCATATTAAGACTTCAGCCGAGCGGCCGTTGTCTTAATATGTTCCAAATCAGCCAGCTGGCTTAATCAGCCAGTTGGCTTATCTGTCTGAGCTGCTAGATTGCGCTATTTATTGAATTAAAGCATATATTCTGGCTTAACAGCCAGTTGACTTAGATGGAGTAAATGGCTTGTTCAGGTGTACATTATTAGGGTTGCCAAATTGTGCTATCCAGATATTTTTGGCAGTTGGTTTAGAAATCCGTTTTAGAAGGCAACCATTTGCTGTAATTAAATGTCGTGTACAACCAAAAGAATTAAATAAAAAACCATTACATCATTCTGGTTATTTAGCCGAATTAATGGATTCAATTTCACGAAATATATAGGAAATAAATATACAATGGAATATATATGATTAAAAATAATAATAGCATAAGAAATACGAACGATGAATATATGATCAAAATAAATATACAATGGAATATATATGAGCAAAAATTAATAATAGCATAAGAAATAGTATAACCATCAATATATTAGTACAGGAAAATAAGTATATATACACAGTTATATTAAATAATTAAATATATTGAAAATAATAATATACGAAACGTATAATCAGTTGCATATTAGTAGAGGATAATTAAATAAATAAATATACATCAAAATACTTCATGTTCACAGCACAAAACGCTAAACTTACACGTAATCGGGTCTACATTCACATCGTTATTACTTTGCACTACACGGTAAAACCATCCAAACAGTACTTCACCGCACAAGTTATACAGATACCTATACTCGACATAAATGGATTTCATATCGTTCAATACTATTTTTGTGCCCACTTTATATTCGGCTGACAAGTTATCTTTAAACACGGCTAGAATACAATCAAAAGCACGCACAAAGAGGTCATCGTTAACCACAACATCATTATTAAATACAAGTTTATAAACACTCCTTTCCAATTGCGGTTTTTTCTTACCGTCCCGAGCTTTTCAATCGTGAACTCTTTTTCACTCTGCATAGTGGCAATTGAAATGATCTTCCAAGTCGTAACGACAGCTACTCATTATATAGAGATACAGCTCTTCAGGGTGAACAGTGTAGGCAAGCTCTGCCCTGTACCGCTCAAGTGCTTTGTACCAAAGTTCGTGATATTTAGAAGAGTCTAAACTTTCTAAATATGCATCCAGCTCTAGACCATTCTCGTCTTGTTCATTCCTACATTCGATAAATCCGTAGAGCAGAGCGGTGTATGCGTATTGAAGAACCGTGTCAAAATAAATCATACCCGTAACACGAGCGTCTAATATAGGCTTCAGCTTGCGGAATCCGACAATTTCAAACATTCTATCGAGGACGGAACGGTTTCGCGTGGAGACAAGAGCGTTATTATCAGATGCATTCTTCCACATCAGTCGTATATCAATGCATGGCTGATCGTTATTTATACACAACGTGCAAACAATGGCATATGAGGAGGCATCACTAATCTGTTCTCTTCTTGTACCTACACCTGCAGGTATTTTATAACGGTCCTCTCCCCATTTCTCAACTACGACGAAGACTCTATTCATCTCCTCAACACTTAAATAAATAACATTACGTTTACCACAGTTTGCTTGCCTGCAAATCGTTTCAAGTACATAGTTAATGGTGCCGGTTTCACGCCTCAAAGGAAGTTCCATCGTATTCGCACGTCTAGTCGGTTCAAGCTCTGAGATGACTATGAGCCACAGGTGGGACGGATCGGCTCGACGGGCAGAGTGAGTCACGCTGATGAAACGTGTACGGGTTTGTTCGACCTCGTGAACTCGTGTGTTTCGGAGGGGTGAGGTACAAGGGTGGGCGGCTCGCTGGGTGGAGCGAGTCACACCATAAACTGCTGAAGCGTGTACAGGCTTGTTCGAACACTTGATGCCAATTATGCTGGACAAACAGAATTTTCCGCTACATGAAGCAATACCGGCTTTAATGTTTTATCACTCACCAGACTCATTTCCACATCTTCACAATCCGGTGCACTATTTGAGAGAAACATATGACCATATTTATCCATTTTGTTTAACAAGCGATACTCGTCTCTAAAGTCTGTTAAAAACTCACAGCCCATTAGCCACAACCTCACTACAAACCTCGTCATGATATATATTAATATAGTGGTAAAAATACTTAAGATTCTCCATGATGACAAGATTTACATTCTCAACCGTAGGGTACGAGTAGTCGGTATGATGTAACATGACATAATATCGCTTGTTATACCACTCATCAAGAAGACTCACTATCCATAACCGTTGCTTATCTTCTGAACGTGTTGCTTCTTCCACTTCGCGGTATATGTGAGCCTTTATAAAGGATAGGTCTACAACATACTTCAATACATCGTTTGCACTACGAAAACCTACAGTGCCCTCGCCAGAAAACGCATAGAGTATTTGAACATCTTGGTCATTCGCACGGCTCAATGTAGCCTTAAAAGCATCAAAGGATGGTGGAATATGGAGTTTTTCAGTAACCACCACATCTTGGCACTTTGCCGAATACCACTTCATAAACGTTGAACACGCAATATTAAAGGTAGCCATTGCTATTTTTCGTCTACACGGGAGAATACACGTCTGAGCTCAAGGGTATGCCGAGGTCAACTGAACACGCAGGGATAGAGATATGGTCAGGTAGTGGAAGGAGTCATGTGACCGACCTTACAGTGGGAGGTGCTTAGCTTTTTACTGTACACACACATGCACGCACGCAAAGGAGAAAATTAAACCTTAATTGAAGCAAATATACGTCATAAATAAACATATCTTTAACAATACACATATATATATATATATATATAATATATATATATATATACACACAAAGGATTAAGGTAACCAAAGGGTACGGTATCATAGGTACCAGGCACCTGGTAACGCTTCTATAGGTGTTACGGCATACCTTCGTGCCCCTAAGTTCTTTCACTGCCCCCAGTTTCTGCGCCCGAAAATTGTGCGTCCCCTCAGTCAGTTGGGGTGGCTGGTCACCCTCATCTTCCAAGCACACTAGATCCTTCAACGTGTCAAAGTTAACGACTCGACGGTTCGCATGGTTAAGCGTGATACCCTTAGCCTTCACGATATACTTCATATCATCCCCCACCCTCACCCGTACCCCATAGGTTTTTGGCTCTGTTGATACAAATGAGTCTGCGTATGCACAATCACCATACTCATCTTTGATCTCGTCAGTTAGATCTCCGAGGAATTTCCCAATAGCAGGCATGTATTCACCCTCCCTCGCTGTGAATATCACGCTATCTGTGTGAGCGTACAGCACCATCCGTCCAAGAGAGTGCAGTAGACCCCAAAGTTTGATGCGGTCGTAGGCAGTTGTGAAGCTGGCTACAGGTATGTTTGTAACCCTTGAGGTATCTGTGACCAGTTCGGTGATGTTATACTTTATTATGTAAATATTACCTACATTCACGATCTCCATAACCTCTTTATCGGGAGCGTTGGCATAATCCCAGACTTCACTATAACTTTATGCCAAATGCCGGTATTCTGTGCAAATTCCCCCAAAGACTGTTTAGACACAACTTTGCAGTAAAGTGCTTGCCAGGATTCTTAACAATTTGGGATCGGTCAAGCTGTATACCTTCATGGGCAAGGTAACGCTGAATATAAGCTGTTTTTTCATCTTCGGTATCAAACCCTCGCGGATATCCTAATGCTTCTACTTTATCCTTCAAAAAAACGTTTATATATGGTTTGAAAAGGTTGGGTAGCTTCTGAAACCACACCTCATGTATCTTCAATATTCTATACCCATGGCGAACGGCTAGGGCCAGCTCTACACCTCTGATCCTACGCTGGTTGGTTGTATGGTTACAATCACCGCTCTTCTCCTCTACACACTTCACGCACAGAGGAAACATGAGCTTCTGATCTATAACGACGGGTAAGATCTGCATCCATAAATTGCGAGGGGGAAGCACGTCTACGAAAGAGAGTCCAAAGTAGCGCTCATTCAAGTTAGCTGAAAACTCCTCGATGGTTGGTATGGTGGGACCCACCATTTTTTCAGGCGCACCTACGGGGTACGGATTGTTCTTCATCACATAGGGGTATAAAGAGCAGAAGTCTTAGTAGTGGAGTTTCACGCCCTCCGTAGGCGGAAAGTATAGCTTGAATGGGTTTGTGCGCCCTCCAAACAATCTGTCACCGCATTTGAGGGGGTCCAATACTATTGAATGTTTGATAGCTCTTATTTCTTCACGGTACTGGGCATCTGTTTCCATCCTTGCATCATACTCATGCTCCCACACGATTTTGTGAGTGAACTGGGAGCCTATAAGTTGATCACGGTTACGTGTCCATGCGAGGCTGTCGGCGGGGGATCTTCAATAAAGGTCCCTTGTGACGGCACATTCAGCGCGCGGGCATCCATGTCACCAGCAACCGTTAAAGAAATACACAGTCTTCTCATCAGTGGCTGGATCCTCACTTAGACCGTCACCCCAAAAAACACGACCACTGACCTTAACGGGTACTTCACCCGTGTTGCGGGCATGTTTTATGTATACCCCGGTCTGTTGCTGAAGGTGTATGAGCCAGTAAATAGCCTTGTGCCCATAACTGCGGGGGTTGTTTCTGTAAAAGATTGCTAAGGTGTCTATAGGCATGTAGTTATTCTTGAACACTGTAAAACATAATGAGGCGATCGTGGTTGCGACTTGCAGCGGATCGCATTTGAAACGGGCTATGCACATCTTTCTAAAGGCTTGAAAGCATACTCTAAGTACACGTACGTCATTCAGGCAATAACGTTCACATTCATCGACTATATTGTATGGATTAGCTTCATTAAAACTTGTAGTAGCGGTCAAAATCTTCACGCTCACTATCACTCATGTTGGTGTAGTTAAAGTAATGTTTGGGTGGAGGTAGTCCTACGTAATTCAAAGTTTCGTTAGTGAGGAATGTGTAAGGAAATACCCTTTTGAAACTTCAGCGGCTAGCCCACCTTGGGCAGCTTTGCTAATTTACAAGGTTGAACAGCAGGGTGTCTTTAAACTGTACATTACCTCTTATCTGCATCTGTATTAGTTTGTTGCCTCTTTTCAAGGGATCACCTGTAAATATCGCAGACGACCCGTGTTCAAGCAACTCCTTATAAAGGAACTGTGTCAAATTTCGCCCCGTTGTGGGTAAGAATATGCACATTTTTTTTAACTTGTCCGCTAATTTGACAATATACGATGCAAAGAGTTTCACAGGGCTGCCGTGTGCAGTCGTTTTAAAAACGTTTGTCTGTTTCCCACATTTGTGGCACTCATCACACTCGATCTCCAGGCACTCATCACAGATAATCTGACCTACGAATAAATGTGGAATGACCTCTTTGGTTTCAGCGTTCGTGTAAGTTTCTATATCGTAGTACACGGTTATACAAGGGCTACTTTTAGGCTTAGCATCTTTCATATAACATACATGCTTCACTCCATCCGCCTTATATTTTTCATGACATGCAGAACAGTGAATTTCATCGCATTTATGTTTGAAATTCCCCCAATTATCCACCATGTGAGACATACCGCACTTACAAATACTCATTTTCCTGCAAGTGCCATTTGATTTATGGAGCTCAAAGCATTTATTATTGAAAAATGTACATCTACACATATTACATTCCCCCTTCTCGGTTTCAACTACACGACTTTCACATTTGGGGCATTTACACTGCTCACATACCATGTAGCAATCCTTACAATGTTTCACCATATCATCAGCAAACCCGAGACATCCCTTACACAAATCATCATGCCTTCCATATTTTCGACTTTTATCATAACTGGCGTAGAGAGCCCTTCAGTTACGAATGGGGAGATACGATGTTCCTGACAATCCTAAAATAAGTAGAGGTCTTGTACGATCTCTCACGCTGCTTTTAAAAATATACACATTCCTACGATGATCATCCATTCCAAATACGACTATACGTGCATTCATTTCCTGCTCGGCCCTTCTCAGTTCTTCCGGACCTATATTACACTCAAACTCAAGCTTACAATCTGAAGCCAGTTTACGGGCGCTGCACAACCGTGGGCAGCCAAATTTTTTGCGTCCAAGTATTTAGCACAGTGAACATATGAGCTAAGATTATTGCTATAAAACCACAATTCCTACGATGATCATCCATTCCAAATACGACTATACGTGCATTCATTTCCTGCTCGGCCCTTCTCAGTTCTTCCGGACCTATATTACACTCAAACTCAAGCTTACAATCTGAAGCCAGTTTACGGGCGAGCTGCACAATCGTGGGCAGCTAAATTTTTTGCGTCCAAGTATTTAGCACAGTGAACATATGAGCTAAGATTATTGCTATAAAACCACAACCACGATCGATGTTTAAATGCTTTCTGTAAATAACCGGATAATTGAAATTAAGAGTATAAGGTGTGGCACTATGACCCGCAACCCGGAATACTCTGTCAATATCTACCACGAACTTGTCCATATTGAAGGATGTACCACTTTGAGAGGCTTGCAATATACGGGCCAAGATATATTCTATGTCTACAGCCGCCAAACGTCTGAACGGTATTACTACCCAAAAATCGTCCCCCTCATCTGACCCGAACCTGAAGGATAACCTCGTCCGGACTTCACGTTCGTCGCGGTTCTGAAGGGCAAACTCCACAATACGTTCAACTCCGCGCCGCAGTCCGTTGGTATACATGGATCCAGGGTCAACCCTGACCACGTACCGATTTCTAGTTCGGGCAGGGGTGGGGGTAGCGGTGCGCACCAACTAGAATGTTATACCATTCTCCATAGTATGAGAAGCTGCTGTGGAGGAAGTAGCAGGAACTGAACAATGGGGCATATTTGAGGAAGGTACTGTTGTGGGGGTTGTGTCGTAAGACGTAGAGGGTTGGGGCTTTATTACTGGGGGTCTAACAACCGGAGCAATCCTGGCACGCTTTATACCTGATGTGCATGGCTCTTCATCATGCTTCCGCTTTGAACTGTCGCATGCTACAGGTGTCGCTAGTGAGGGCTCGTCAGCGGGGAAGGGTTCTGTAGCTGCACGGTCATCGGGTTCGTCTGTGATATCGATGATGGGGGGGCTGTACATCGTCGTCATTCACGGTTCTGTGGAAGAAAAAAAACAAAATATAAGGAATAGCACACAAAATTTCTAATATTTTTTAAATGACCCGCTTAGGGGTGTGACGTGTTAGGTTCACAAGCCCCCACATGTATTATATCTGGCCCTACAGGATGTGGAAAAACTGTATTTATGCTTAAAATCATTAACGATAAGGGGGAGATGTTCTCAAAATTTGTGCATGAAGTAATATGGTCCTATTCGACGTATCAGTCAGTGTTCAACGAGTACCAAGATGAAATTTTGTTCCACAAGGGTGTATATGACGTTAATTCGTTAAAAGGTAATGAAAATACAGTTATTGTAATTGACGATCTCATGTTGGCAAACGTTTTATCCATTTCCGAGACATTTACAGTGTTCTCCCACCATCTTAACATAACATAAGCGTATTCTTCATCAACCAGAATCTAAAATAGATATATGCGCGAAGTGTTGCTAAATACACAATATCTAGTCTTATTCGCACAACATAGAGATGTATCACAAATTGGGGCATTAGCCAATCAAATGTTCCCAAATCAACGTAAGGAGGTTTAGGAGGTTTATAAAGAAGCCACAAGCCAGCGTTATGGATATTTTCTTTGTGACCTTCACCCGCGAAACACGTTTAGGATGCTTCTAAGAACGAATATATTCCCAAGCGAACCTGAAACGGTGTATATTCCAGAAGACAAATATGCTGAATAAATATCGTGAATTAATAAAAATCTATCAACGATTGCCCGGGCACTGCAACAGATGTTTGTTAAAAATATCGACTCCGACTTTTTAAAATGCATTTGTGTAAGCTGTCTTAAAGTTATAAAATGTAATGCGCCAATGAAACCAACCTCAGAAGGCTCGCTTACGTCGTTACAAGAATATAATACGAGCGCTCGCTCATAAAAGTCAAACTGTGGGTAAAAAAAAGCGAATTATTGTAAGGGGTTCCAAAAAACCTCAGCCCCCCCACCATTTGCAGCTTACACGTTTACTTATATCGAAATAGTTTTTAGTGATTATAAAAATATATAAAATTCTTTATTTATTGCAGGTATTAAAATTACTCTAGCTGATAAAGTGATAATATAATGGCTTCTCAATTAATTGGTGATTCGGAGAGGCAACGTGTGATAGATCGCATACGAGCAATAACATTTCGGGAGGCTCGTGATGCTGGAGCCACCTTTATAACACGTTCATGGGTTGCCAGAAAGTTGCGAAGAAGTGAGGACTTCGTCAAAAGAAATTGAAATAAAACTTTGGATGAATGTGAAATGGATACAACCAAATCTGGGCGCCCAAATTTGCCACTCTCTCAGAAAACAAAGGACATCATTGAAAGCGGTACGCGTAAGCGGAAAAACAGCTGTGCTAAACTTTCTAGAGAGATCGAAGTGTTGAGAGGAAAGATCGTTAGTGGTGAGATCATTCGACTGTACCGTCATAGGCAAGGTTTAAAGCCTTGGCATGAACTTCCAAAGCCAAGAAAAACTCAACTTAACATCGATGACAGAATGTGGTTTGCCCATTATCTTGAAGATTGGGATGTGGATGATTTCATGCATTTAGCTGTATCCGATGAATTTTTTGTTTACGTAACACGTCGGCCTAACTACCAAAATGATCGAGTGTGGGCCACAACACCAGATGAAATCGATGACAATGAACATTATCGCGAATTATTAAAAAGTCCAGACTGTGTTGGTGTGTTTGTTTTGTTCACTGCAAAACTGCAAAGAAGCTCATGTGGGTGCTGAAGCCAAATGGTCAGAGTTGGGATGGACAGTATTTTCGTGATATTATTCTATCCCAGCATGTCATTCCTTTTCTAAGAAACCCAAACAATGTTATGGATGTCGATCAGGTCACACTTCTGCACGATAAGGCCCCCTGCTTTAAGGCATTAGCCACTCAACAGTTGTTGCGGAACCATGAGATCGATTTCTTTGGAAATGAAGAATGGCCAGGAAATTTTTCTGACCTGAACGTCTGTGAACACATTGGATCAGTTATAAAGGACAAGGTTGAATGTCTCTTGTTTCAAGAACCTGCAGCAAATCGATTTTCGAAGGATACAATGACGCAACACATTGAAACTGTTTTAGCAAATTTGCGTAACGATCAAGATCTATTCACGTCACTTTTGGCAAGCTACCCAAAGCGAATTCAGGCTGTCTTGGAAGCCAATGGCGGGAACACCAAGTTTTAATTGTTTCTCATTAAATGCAGGATTAAATTCTCCTTTGTAAGGTATGTTTAGTTTTACTGTACCTCTAATGGTTTAGGCCATGGGCGGGGGGCTAAGGTTTATTGGAGCCCCGTACAAAGAGGAGGATCATTCCTACCCATCATATTTTCAGTTTTGGGTCCTTTACTGACTAGATTAATATAATGAAGAAGGTGGTTGTGATTCCGCACGAGGTGTATGCTTCATTGCAAAGTTCAAAGATTCCAGGCACGGCTCTAGAACCCTGTAAAAGTAGGCTTAAAAGAATGGAAAGCAAGTTGCTAGCCCTATTGAAGAGTGAAAAGTCACCTGATGAGAAAAGGCTCTGGTACCAAGAGGCTTTGCAGAAATTTCTTCATGAATACGAAGATTATAAGAATCCGACAGAGCTCCCAGTGGTTATTAGGCACAGCGCGAGTAGCGCTGAGCATGGCGACAAAGGGCCTGGGCCCGACGTTAGAGATGACCACCCAAAGAGCAACGGAACACAACACATCGATCATGTGTTAGAAAACAGTCTCCCACATACATTGAGGAATAAGGCTTAAGTCTTTATAATCTATTGAGTGAGAACCCCATCATACAGTGGACCGATAAAGGCGAGGTCATTGTTGAAGGAACAAGGGTACAAGGATCCAACTTCGTTGATATTGTTCATGATCTTGTGAGAAAGTGGGACAGGCCCTCACCAACAGGATGGAAGCATATTCCAGTAAAGCAAGACTACAACAAATAAATGTCCCAAAACATTGATAGGTAATCTGAATAGGTTAAAAGACGTGGATCAAATCTAGCATGTGTCACAACTGAGTACGCCAACGCCCCCAGCAGCAGTGTCCCTGAAGAAGAGAAGGAAGAGAACAAACGGCCAACCTTATCCACGTGTCTCTAAAATACGCAAATGGCTAACATATTAAGTAAACGCTATTATGACATTTCTAACCCCACCTCCTATGGTGGCGTTAACAGACTGTACAGAGGTGTTTACGGAGTAGGGGAAAAAGATGTTGAGCGGTTTCTGCGCGAGTAGAATGCTTATACACTTCAGAATCCGGTGAGAAAAAGGTTTAAAATTACCAAGACAACAGCGGATTCGATTGACTCTATTTGGCAAGCGGATTTAACAGACATGCAAAGATATTCAGTGTATAATGATGGATACCGCTACATCCTATTCATAATAGATGTATTCTCTAGATATCTGTGGCTAATTCCACTGAAAAATAAATCGCCTGAAAGAGTTGCTAAAACGACCAAGACGTTGATGTTAAAAGAAGAAAGGGTTCCTTGCTATTTTTGTACGGATATGGGGAAAGAATTTATAGGTCGCGCTTTTCAGAACATACTGACAGAGTTTAATATCAGTTACTACAGTAGCAGTTCTATACATAAGGCCTCTTTAGCTGAAAGAGTTCAGCGTACCATAAAGGAACGCATGCATCGCTATTTTACACATAAAAACACACAGATATATAAACGTTCTCGGGTCATTGGCATCATCATACAATCGTTCACACCACCGTACGATTGACACAACACGTAACGAAGTTTTAGAAAGAGGTACGCTGCCAAAGGTGATAAGAGATGGAGCACCGCCCCAACACTCTACACATTTCAAAATCAATGATGATGTAAGGTTATCACGTTCGGGAAGTAAATTCGCGAAGGGATTTGAGCAAGGATGGACACGTGATATTTATAAAGTTCGTGCTATGAGACGTAAAGGTGAGATAATGATGTATTACGTTGAAGATTTGAATGGGGAAGAGATCGCTGGAGGCTTTTACCGCGAGGAGTTGCAGAAAGTGACATTTCATTTAGGAAAAAGTGTGTTTAAAATTGAAAATATTTTAGGCAGCAAAGGTTCAGGAAAGAGAAAAATGTACCTGGTGAAATGGCTGGGTTACCCAGAAAGCTTCAACACCTATATAAAAGCTGCTGCAATAATGAAACTTAATTAGTATACAACATGGCGCCTCGCCACTTCTATGTCACACTCCCATCCTCCTCTACTCTGTCTGTACATCCTAACAACACTGGCCAACTTTGTGACAGAACTCCACGGGCCCATTGAATTGGAGCGTGATTCGATGAGTGCGAAAAATTAGACGTAACCTTAGACAATACTACACTATGTCCTGTTCGGTGAGGTGCATTACTATAGCACAAATGTAACGCTAGAAATCGGCCATTATGACAGCCATGGACATTGTGGCGGGGTTAAACAAGAGTCTTGAAAAGTCGTACCTGACAAACGATTTACTTTTTGAAGTCGTAAACATAGACACGCCTGCATGCACATTGAAGTTAAAATCAACGCTTAGTAGAAATATTAAAGGTAAAGAGCTGTTCACAATTGTGGCCGAGGGCCGATATAGCGCAGCTCTCCAAAGAGATACCTTTCACGAGGCAAAGCATAACTTGTCCACCTTAATGTATCAATTGAAGCTGGAGAAATTGGGTGAAAGCTCTCCACCCCCAGAAATGTGCTATATTTAGAGCAATATCGTAGAGCACCAATTTGTTGGGGACACCCAGGCGCGCCTGCTGTGCATTGCACACATCCCCAACCATAGAGGGAAAAGTTTGAGCATTACATATGACAAGCCCAATTTTGTGAATGCTGCGACTAATCTATTAACCAACATCTCGATATATATAATAACGCCTGAGGGAAAAAATTTCCCATTCGGTGATGGGAGCTAAACAGTGAAACTACACTTTCGTCATTTATAATGAGCCGAAGACCATTCACATTCGAGGGGTGAGATATCAGCGTGGGAGTGGGCTTGGATCCATTTTTTCATCCATACTACGCACCGCTGTCCCACTGTTGAAGAGGGGTGCTAGATACCTAGGGAGGAAGGCGTTACAAACAGGTTTTAACGAGGTAGGAGACAAAATGGGTGGAACTAAGCCTAAAGAAGCTCTAAAAAACATTTAAAATGTACACGGGACGAAATCATCAAATATGCAAAGAGAAAAATGCGTGGTGGCGGAAAGAAGAGAGCTGCCAGGAAGAAGAAATTACCATCACGTGGCGTTAAACGTAAAAGTAAATCCAAAAAGAAGTGCTCTAAACATATGAAGCCTATGGCTGATCATTTCTTTAACTGATATAAGCTGAGGACACTACTCTCACGAATCATAGGCTGTTTTCTAGTTGTTGAGAGAGGTGGCACTATTTCTGACTCGTCATGGCGCGTTTCATCCATCCGTGTAGTTCACAATGCTGTAAATCGGAACTGCCCCTCTTTGATATGCCCCCACTCAGGTCTCTATTGAGCATAGCGACTTTATTACAATTAACCCATTAAACACAATTAGTTTGCCGAGTGCCCCTATAGAATTCGTGATACCCAGCTCAGGCCCTTACATTTTTTATCCAAGCTGCATGCACATGTACGCTAAACTGCGTATAGCCCATTCAGATGGAACGGACTGCGATGATAGTTACTCAGCATACCTTGAAACCAACTTTTTACACTCCATATTCAGCCAGTGTGAGGTGTATTTAAATCAGGTTAACATCTCGGCAGGAACGGGGTATTATCACCTACGAGCTATCTGGAAAATGTCCTCAACTTTTCAAAAGAAGCGAAGGACACCTTTTTAACCACCGATGGTTTTTATCAGACTAAAGATAAAAATGGTATAAAGGATAAATTTAAAAATTCTAAAAAAAATATACGAGTGTTTTGGACGTCTTCATACAGACTTCACATTCCAGGAGAAACTGCTTATGAACGGGGTGGATATGAGGTTGAAGCT
The DNA here is from genome assembly GCA_023014485.1 of Bathynomus jamesi. Classification (NCBI taxonomy): domain Eukaryota; kingdom Metazoa; phylum Arthropoda; class Malacostraca; order Isopoda; family Cirolanidae; genus Bathynomus; species Bathynomus jamesi. The sequence goes on from JAJOZX010001998.1 coordinate 587,026, forward strand.
TACCCGCACGATTCCTGAGATTTGCATAAATCTGGGGTCTGATCAAGAAGAGGGCGCGAAACCCGTTGTGATTTACATCATGGAGGCGTATTTGCGTATACGCCGGTGAAATTAAGTTCGCCAAAACAAATAGAAATTGAGAAAGACTTAATGCACGCCACAGTAAAATACCCAATTAACAGGGTACAGATCAAATTATACACGGTGCCCGCCGGGTTGGCCTCGAAGCAACTAGAAAACGTGGCCCTTGGAGTCCTACCTAAAAGGATATTAATTGGAATGCAGGACCACGCCTCGACGAATGGAAAATATAAAAAGAGTGCCTTAAAATTCGAGAATTTCGGCCTTAAAAATATAAATCTTTACGTAAATGGCATAGCGTTGGGAGGGACTACGATTACGGACTACTCATCAGACGCTGCGTTCCCGCTCTGCGCGAGAGTTTATAGTAGTCTGGCTCATAATACAAGTGCCTGTGATGAGCTCGGGTTCGGCGTAACGGAGAAAGAATTTGCCGAAGAATTTAACATTTATTCATTTGATATTACGCTTGACTTGTCTCCTGGCGTAAATACGCACTTAAGTCCACAACAGGGTGGGAATATCTCAGTCAGGTTGGAATTTTCCAAGCCTATACACGTTCCTATTAGTCACAGACTTTTAAAATGGTCGCGAATACACTCCAGAGAGAGATGTAAAGTGACCAAATCACACCCTCCAATTTTATCGGTGTGTTTACGAAGAATGAAATATTGAAATTGCCATCTACAAGAAATTGGTGCGGGATTATCGTTAACACCGACTTTGTGGGGGCTGAGGGGATTCATTGGTTTGCAATCTATTTTAAAAATAGGGAAAGAATGTACTATTTTGACTCACTCGGCACTCAGCCCTGGAATGATTCTGTGGTTGTACAGTTTATCGAACAGATACATGTATTTAAGATTGTATGGAACCCGTATCGTTTTCAATGATATTATAGCAACACGTGCGGCATGTACGCGCTCCCATTTCTCATGCATATGTCACGTGGGAAGGGATTTATAAATTTTTTAAACTTATTCGATTTGTGCGACACTGAAATGAATGATAAAATGGTATGTAGACAGATAAAAAAAAGGTTCCCATATGTTAGCACCCGCTGTATTGTGTAAAGACGTATATCTATATTGTGTAAAGGCCTATTTGTAGCCATTAAGACTTATTTAATTGACACTGGTTCCGCTTTGTACATGTTTTCTACTATTTAATAAATTAACTGAAAATACAATGTGTTTTTTCCTTAACCCCAAAAAAATATATTAGTTCTTCGATGATCTGGCATTCGTTGGACCAGATGTGAGCCAATACCTCGACCTCTGTGTTCAGATCGCTGGTTTGGTTGTGGAGTAAAGCATCCACATCACTTATTCCCCTTTCATCAAAACGAAAAGTAGCTATAACACGATCAAGTTCCGCATCGGTCCTATAAAGTTAAGTAAACATAAAGTTTAATTAAAGAGCTACAATAACAGAAAATGCCACGAATTTTAAACATTATAATCAAAAAGCAGATATCCTGACAGTTTCCAAAGTAAGATTGCTAAGACATCGTCAGCCGGCAACGATTCTCGATCCCGGGCTCGCAGGCAATTCTTAAAAGTTTTTAATATTTCTAAAATCCTACTTGGGAGCTGTCTTTAAATTCGAGAAATGTATTATTAAAGCTCCACCATATATATATATATATATATATATGCCGAAATAACCACGAAGGAAAGAGAGAATAACACTGGGCAACACGTATTTTATTGAATGATATCTGACACTTGATTCTAGGTAATTTGGGTGCGCTGAATACGAATTTCAACTCGGTTTGGCTCTATCAGGTCCTGATTCTTGTCGACAGCCTATGTGCCATTTTCCAGATTTTTCAAATTAGGACTAAAAAATTAAGTCATGTGTTAATTTTTTTTTTCAAGTTTCATGAATACAAGCAGTTCAAACTACAGTAAAATTACATTATAACGATAGAAATGACTTAAAATAAAAAACAAACAGATATGAAGCTTTCACTGTGGCAAAATTTTCTTTTGTAAGACTTTCTAGCGTATTTGCTTGTTGATGGCAGGTCTCTTTTCAAGCACCAGCAGTAATCAGCCATCATGTGGGAATCCCAGCGGCCTTGGTACCGTTCCTCCATAATTTTGATATCTTGGTGGAATCTCTCCCCTTGTTCGTCACTTACATCACCTAAATTACTTGGAAATTGGTCAAGATGGCTATTCAAAAATGCATTTTTATGCTCATATTGCAACCTAACTCTTTGTAGTCCCTTAAAAGTTTTTTTACGATTTCTTCGTAGTTATCTGCCCTATAATTGCCTAAAAAGTTTTCTATCAAGTCCACGAATGAGAACCAGCCATTTTTTTCGCGTTCATTCATGACATTAGGAAAATTGCTGTCTTTAATCATTGTTCTTATTTGTGGACCGTCGAAAATTCCCGCCTTGATTTTTTCATAACTTAAACTTGGAAATTTTGAAGTTATGTATTTGAAACACTCGCCGTTCGTATCTAAAGCTTTTACATATTGTTTAATGAGGCCTAGTTTTATATGCAGAGGAGGAAATATGATTTTATCTCTGCTCACTAAAGGTGGATTAATTACGTTTTTTTCTCCGACAGTAAGTGATGTTCGTGCTGGCCAGATTTGTTTGAAATAATGTTCTTCCTTGGCTCTGCTGTCCCATAAGCAAAGGAAGCAGGGATATTTAGTATACCCTCCTTGTTGTCCTAGCAGAAAATTAACCATTTTTAAGTCAACACATATGATCCACTCGTGCTCCCTATATTTGATAAGATTTAAAACCTTTTCTATATGTTCATACTTTTCTTTTAATTTTGTTGAGTGCCCAATCGGTATCGAGCCGTATAGATTGCCATTATGCAACAACACACACTTAAGACTTCTTTTCGAACTGTCTAAAAACAAGCGCCAATCATTTGCATCGTAAGACTCAACCCCCATCTTCTTTAACAAACCAACTATGTCGTAGCAATATACTAAACTATCCTCTGTTCTAAAATATTTAACAAGTTCTTCTCTTTTTCTGTAAAATGAAATGTATGTGTTTGAAGTAAGCAAGTTTTTCTCTTTAAGTCTTGAAGCTAAAATTTCCGCAGCCTTTTTTGGCAAATTTAGATCCCTTACAAGATCATTCAACTCGGCCTGGTTAAACTTTTGCGGATCGTTTTGACTTTCAAATACGCTGGGGTCAAAATCGGTGTCTGACTCCTCAAAGTGCATAACAATATTTTCAGGAACATCTTCAACTAATTCTTGAGTTGGCAGACCCTTAAATTTTGGAATGGGGATCTCATTTGAATGTAGCACAGGTCGTATCGCGGTGTCGAAATTTGGGTACTCGATACAATGTTTATTTTTCTTAGTGAAGCCCGAAGTCTTGACAAAGCAAAGGTAGCAATCGGTCTCGTGGTTAGTAGGCTCTCGCCACACCTGATATGGAAAAAAAATTGTAAAGCGTTAACAAAAGCGACGAGAGACTTGTTTTTATGAATTTTATCAAAAGTTATCACCCAAACATTTAACATTTCTGTGTTTCAACCTTATGCAATATTGAGATTCTTATAAACATTTTCTGTAAATTTTTGTTTATGTACCTAAGTTACAATTACATTTAGGTAAGTTACAGTATACTAGTGATTAAATTACGTAGTTTTATGAAATCATAAACTTACCATCGGAACTCCAAAAGGTATTTTTGAATCCGAACCCTTCGTCCAATGTCGCAGTCTTTCAATGCATATAGTGCAGGCTTTATGTGGAGCTCACGATTTATCTTGGTCTCCCAGTTTTATGCCAAAATAAGCTAAGTAAGCTCTTTTTACGAAGTCAGTTATATTTGCTCGTTGATGTGGAAGTGTAAAATTTCCACATATATAACAGAAGGAATCAGGGTTGTTTTTGCATTTGAACTTTCTAGTGCTTGATGACATATTGCTTGATTGTTCTGCCAATTTGTAAAGGTATTTAAAGCCCTTAATTCATATAAATTTAAGAAAATCTGAAATATAAACACAAAAATTAGTTTAAATAGGTACTTATTATGAAATAGGTACTTACAATCTATGAAATTAAACTAGAAACACGGATGAGTAGGTACAATATAAATTACGTCTAATTAAATCAACTATATTAAATCACGATGACAAAATTACTCACTAAATCATATGCCAATTCAAAATTATGTTAATGCCCAAACTTAATTAACTAACTCAACTGACTGACTGACTGACTGACTGATTGAATTGACTGATTAACTCTGGAAACGAGTCGCTTTTATATATTTTAGTTGTCCCTCTAGAATACTCTACAGAGAACAGGAACGCTCGAGAAAATTTTAGAATTCTATGATATTTTTAGCTTAATTTACTAATATTAAAATGGGTTAAAAATGACAAAATTAAAAATATTTTTAGGGTGTTACATATAAAAATATACATAATACAACAATACCATAACAATAGGTACAAATACCTAGATAAAAACCTAGTTGCATAATGTGTAACTGCAAAAAGACAGCGAGTATTGAGAAAAAACCTTTTTATGAATACGACGAAAGAGGAGGGGTGTTGAGCAAAATCAGGACCTGATAGAGCAAAACCGAGTAAACATTCGTGCTCAGCGCACCCAAATTACCTAGAACTAACTGTCAAATCTAATTCAATAGACAAAAAGTTGAAATTTGTTCCCCAGTGTAATTAATAACAAGTGCACTAATTTACAGCTCAAAAGGAAGATTAGCTGTATGTGCTAAGATATCAGAGAATAATTAAAAGCGAGTACGCTAATTTACAGCTCAAAAGTAAGATTAGCTGGGTGTGCTATGCTCCGTCTGCCTGCAACGGCTCTCGAACCCGCAGACAATTCTTAATAGTTTTTAATATTTCTATTGTAAGTTTTTCATATTTCTAAAATCCTACCTGTACAAGAAATGTGCAAATAAAACACCATATATATATATATATATATATATATATATATGCGCCGAATAAGCACGAAGGAAACAGAGAATGAGACAGTAATTAAAAATATTCTTCAAAACGCATTTATTGTGGCCTTTTATAAGATAACACTGATTGAAACGTTATATGTAGACCGAGAATAAAGCATAAACTATTTTTCAAAACAATTATTATGGCACTTATAAGTTAATTAACACTGAATGAAACGATAGTAGGATATATTATGTCCCGGTTAGGATATATTATTATTAACGATAGTAGGATATATTATGTCCCGGTTAGGTTATATTCTTATAAACGAGAAAGAGCCCTGGGCTTATATATATATATATATATATATTATGTCCCGGTTAGGTTATATTATTATAAACGAGAAAGAGTCCTGGGAATAATTTTTTCGTTGTAGAGAAACTCAGAATAAAGCTAGGTTAGGCTAACAGCAAATTGTAAGCACAAAATAGACATCCTTTCACTTCGCTTTATCACGAACTTTAAAAATTTTAATACATGCAATGAATGAACCGGAGTACATAATCACAAATTAACTACTTACATCTCTGCAAAATCGTTAGCGGGAAACTCGTGTTCGCTGCCACAAATTTCTGTAACAACTTGCGTGGATAGAAATTCATTCTGTTCCACCGCATTGAAAAGGTGAAGCGCAGCTGTTGGGTAGAAATCGCCATCTTCAAACAAATCGGGGGAGCTGTAGAGTGACTCTTGGATCATGGTATATATTTCAAAAGCACTAAGCAAGAAAAAACATTGAAAAGAGGCTCTGAGATGAAAATGCCCCCTTTTATAAATGGGATCGTGATCAACCTACAACACACGAAACGCTAACTTCCTATTGGCTATCGGTGAATTTTGGGCGGGGCTTGACGCGTAGGCCTGCATAGCGGCCAAACAGAGGTCCTGGGCTCCGCCCACAGGGCTGTGATTGGCTGCCCCGTGAAATCTGTGGCGTGTTAGATATTCCCATTCGTAGAGAGAGAGGAACGCTTTTTTTATCTTGTATTCGGCCGAGGAGAGAGAGAGAGAGAGAGAGAGGGAGAGAGAGAGGTAGATGAGGATGGTTTGTGAATCGGTTTATGGTGCCCTATCTAAAATAGGATCGGGAAAAATTTATGGTCTTTGAAATATAAAACTGGAACGTAATTTCAGATTCAATTACCCATGAAGGAAAAACAACCAGCGCACAAAGTTCGAGACAATTCCACCCATCTCGAAATAAACTGCGTAAAGAAGTTTATTTATTGGAATTTTAAAATCGATATTATCTATTGCTTCCGCCAAACTGTCGCCACTAAACGCAATTTTCAGAACAATATTTAATATAATTATATATATATATATATATATATATATATATATATATATGGGAATGAACTCAGAATGGCTCCCTGAGGTCTTTTATGGTATAAACAGACCATGCATGGAACAAGAAACTCTTCTAGGAAAATTAAATCCACTATAGTCCGAATAAGTAATGGTAAGTGACAAATACTATAGCTTATTTTTTCATGATGCTAGCCCGACGTGGGCAACGGGTCACTCGCAAAGAGGTCCCAAAAATATAGCTTCCCTCACCAGCTATCTGCAAAGCAGATACGAGCCAGCTTTGGGACAGGATCTAGGGTTTAAAGCAGCCTAGCCCAGCTACATTTAGAACCCCAAAGTAAGCAACTATTATATTTTTAGCCAAAAACCAAAACTTAAACCTCAACTGGCAGAATTGAGCGTCCACTTTTCAAGGCACGTAACATGTCCGTTTCATGATGGGAATGAACTCAGAATGGCTCTCTGAGGTCTTTTATGATACACACAGACCGTGCATGGAGCAAGGAACTCTTCTAGGAAAATTAAATCCACTATAGTCTGAATAAATCATGAAAAAGAAAAACTATAGTATTTTTCATTTACCATTACTTATTCGGACTATAGTGGATTTAATTTTCCTAGAAGAGTTCCTCGTTCCATGCACGGTCTGTGTGTATTATATATATATATATAATATATATATATATATATATATATTCCATAAATATTTACGATCTTCTATTGTTCAGCTAGTATAACCATCAATATATTAGTACAGGAAAAAAAAATATATATATATATATAGTTATATTAAATAATTAAATATATTGATGGGGAGAGAGAGCGAGAGGGAGAGCGAGAGAGAGGTAGACGAGGATGGTTTGTGAATTTATTTATGGCGCCCTATCTAAAACAGGATCGGGAAAAATTTATTGCATCTGAAATACAGGGTGTACATAAAGTCAGGATCTATTTTTGTGAAGCACTTGGAAATTATATGGAATTCAATCATAAAATGATAAAGTGGTAACATTTATTAAATAATTAAGAGTAGGATTCGACGTGACGCCCATCAGTATCCCTGCACAGCTCAAATCGTTCCACAGCATTTCGAAACACATTCTGGAGCATTTGCGGGGTTATGTTATCTGCAGCAGTTCGTATACGTGTACGTAAGTCTTCAAGACTCGTAATCTTCGTTTGATAGACGTGCGATTTGATAAAGCCCCATGCAAAGAAATCTAAAGGGGCTAAATCTGGTGATCTCGCTGGCCAAGGTCTGTTGCTTCCGCGTCCGATCCAGCGATTTGGAAAACGTCCATTTAGATAATCCTGAACAATTTTGGCATAGTGACAAGGAGCACCATCATGTTGATAGACGACGGGATAGGATTGTTAGTACCGTCGTCTCTCAACATGATGGTGCTCCTTGTCACTATGCCAAAATTGTTCAGGATTATCGAAATGGACGTTTTCCAAATCGCTGGATCGGACGCGGAAGCAACAGACCTTGGCCAGCGAGATCACCAGATTTAACCCCTTTAGATTTCTTTGCATGGGGCTTTATCAAATCGCACGTCTATCAGACGAAGATTACGAGTCTTGAAGACTTACGTACACGTATACGAACTGCTGCAGATAACATAACCCCGCAAATGCTCCAGAATGTGTTTAGAAATGCTGCGGAACGATTTGAGCTGTGCAGGGATACTGATGGGCGTCACGTCGAATCCTACTCTTAATTATTTAATAAATGTTACCACTTTATCATTTTATGATTGAATTCCATATAATTTCCAAGTGCTTCACAAAAATAGATCCTGACTTTATGTACACCCTGTATAATACGTCTCAAACTGGAGGTTAATTTCAGATTCAATTACTCATGAAGAAAAATCACCAGCGTACAAAGTTCGAGACAATTCCTCCCATCTGTAAAAGTTTATTGTATCGTACGATAACGCAGGGATACAATAAATAAATTAAAAAAAAAAGAGATGCGTGCTCATTGCGGGTCATTAACCCAGAGGGAATTTGATTATACTGTCCTACCTTCTCTCCATTTCCCTCAAGTTTTACACTCCAATTTAGAGCGAGAGGGAGAGAGAGAGAGAGAGCGAGAGGTAGAGAGACAGAGCGACAGGGAGAGAGAGAGCGAGAGGGAGAGAGAGAGGGAGCCAGAGGTAGAGAGAGAGAGCGAGAGGAAGAGAGAGAGCGAGAGGGAGAGAGAGAGAGAGAGAGCGAGAGAGCGAGAGGGAAAGAGAGAGCGAAAGGGAGAGAGAGAGAGAGCGAAAGGGAGAGATGGAGAGAGTTACAAGGAGTTACAAGGAAAAGTAGTACTTCAAAAGGCCTTGCGGCCCATACCGAGGAGGTACCAATGGCAATGGGTGCCAGGGAAAAATTCATACACCCTCAAATAGTGTGCAAGATTCGGTCTAACCTTTTCTTGAACAGATCCACAGAAGAACTCTTCACAACTTCTCAAGGTAGCCTGTTCCACGTGACACAGATCTTATAGGTAAAGTAATTCCTACATATACTAGTCCTAAACCGTTTCAAATTCAACTTCCAACCATTGTTGTGAGTTGGGTTGTCATTTAAACTAAACATGCTTCTAAAATCGACATTGTTGAATCCGCGTAAGAACTTGAAAACCTCGGTGAGTTGACCGCGCAGCCTCCGAGTTTCCAGGGTGAGTGAGAGAGAGAGAGAGAGAGAGAGAGCGAGAGGGATAGCGAGAGGGAGAGAGAGAGAGTGCGAAAGGGAGAGAGAGAGAGAGAGAGAGAGAGAGAGAGGGCGAGAGGGAGAGGGGGAGAGAGCGGGAGAACGAGAGAGGGAGAGAGAGAGCGAGAAGGGGAGAGAGAGCGAGAAGGGGAGAGAGAGAGAGAGAGAGAGGGGGAGAGAGCGAGAGGGAGAGCGAGAGAGAGAGAGATCCCTGCTAGGGAACCCTAGCTACGCATTTATCTACCAACCGTGGAAGGACGCGCCGCCACCGGGTCTCGAGCCCTGCGCATATAATCGTGTGTGCGTAAAATTTTATGGGCGTATAGACGGGTGTGTACGTGTCAAAGCGAGGTATACACTGTGCCAACTGGCTGATAGTGCCTGGAGGCACTGGCTGATTAAGCCGACTGGCTTATTAGGGACCTACACGACAACGGCCGCTCGGCTGAAGTCTTAATATGCGCTTGGCTCCTGTCAAGCGAACACCTCTCTTCCTCTCTCTCCTTCTCTCTTTCTCTTGGGGAATAACTCCGCCGCCAAGTTGCATAACCCTTGTTACTCTTGCAGCAACCACCCTCCCCCTTTGGGGGGAATACCCCCCCAAAGGTAACCCCCCTTTGTGCCAACAAGGGGGGTTGGCACTGGCCTGGTGTCAATATTTCCTTTGCAATATTGATCAACATTTTCAATTGCATTGCAATCTCTCCTTTTTCGCCCATACTACTTCGATGGATGAAGGAATAATATAGGGTAAGGAGTGCTTATTGAGAAAGGGTCTTTTTTAGTTTAAATATGAAACAAAATCTTGATATTTTTTCGATTTGATATGTTGCACATGACTTTTGAAATTTAGTTTTTCATCTAAATTGATGCCAAGTACTTTAACCTCATTCACTCTTGCAAGAGTAGTACTCCCAATTTTTATTTGACTTTGTATTACTATGTTCTGTTGTAATAATCAAATAAGATGACTATGTCAAGTTCAATAAATGTTTATTAGCACCCATTCATTTATACACATTTTCTAATTGCCTGTTCGTTTCATTAATCAGAATGTCTGTGATACGATCGGAAGAAGTGTGGTATAATCTGCTCATTATACACGATTTAATTTGGTTGAGAGATGAAAGTCGTTGATGTGAATTACAAATAGTAATGGGCCAAGAATAGATCCTTGTGGGACTCCTCAAGTTAGCATCGCCTTGTCGGGTAAATTATCTTTTAATCTGATGTACTGATGATGATTGGACAGATAGAATTTAAGCCAATCAAGGATATTTCCTCTTAGTCTGTATATGCAAAGTTTATTCAATAAGATTTCATGTGAAAGTGTATCAAATGCTATCAAATGCTATCATCGATAATGAGTTGAAATATAAACGCGATATAGCTTTTTGCTCAACTTATATGTCTCTTATAACTCAAACAGTTTTATTTACAAGCTGTTGAAGTTCAATATGAGCTACTTTTGTGGTTCTGCAGACATCAAAGCGGTATTCTCTTTCCCTCCATGCATTTATTGAACTTTTCTAACAGCCTCACGTATCCTTTCCTTCAAATGTTCCAAAGTTGTTGCCATTGGTGGAACAAAACTTCATTTTTGACATAGCCCCAGAGGAAGAAGTCAAGGGGGGGTTAGATCGGGCGAACGAACCGGCCAAAGAATGGGGCCACCACGCCCGATCTAACGATCAGGCAATTGCTCATTCAGGAATGTTGTAACCTCAAAAGGAGCCACAAAAGGAGCTCATATTGCACTTCAGTAGCTTGTAAATAAAACTTTTTTAGTTCTTCTTTATTTGTGTATCTTGTTTTTCGCTGTACCTTTGTTAGTTTTTTCATAATAAATTTAAAAATTGGGAAGATCATTTGTAACCACCCGGTGTATATATATATATATATGTATATATATATATATATATATATATATATATATATATATATTAATATAACTGCGAACACTGTATCAATAAGAAAGAATGGCATATCGATGGATTCAACTTACTAAGAGAGGATAGAACAGCGAGACGTAAAGGTGGCTGTGCTATTTATATACATGAGAGGCATATGACAGAGACGATAATAAGTAAATCCAAAAGCTTCGTGGAAACCCTTGTAGTGAAAATAGAGAAACTAAACGTCGTACTGATAGTCATCTATAGACCTCCAAACTCTCCAAATGAAAATTTTTTGGGTGCCATTGATGATATCAGAGCCCTAATAAAGTCCCTAAACTCTCCATCCCCTAATATAATACTCTGCGGCGATTTTAATTTCCGATTTATAAAATACAAAAAGGTGGGTAGAAATATATTTATACAGCAAGATAAGGGGGGTACAAGAGAGGACCAGGAACAAGCAAAAATGTTGATAGCTCTCACAAACGAGTTTATGCTGATACAGGAGATAACAGAAAATACCAGGAAAAATAACTGCCTAGATCTGGTATTCACAAATAACACGAACTTGATTGCCAATATAAAAATAACCCCAACTATTATCTCAGACCACAACATAATCGAGTTATCAACAAATATGGCGATAACTTTAAAAGACAATACACATACGAAAGGAAGAAGGAAATTTGGGGCTTTTAACTTAAACTCCAAGACCATAAATTGGGAAAAAATCAGATCACACATGGCCCAAATAGAGTGGAGAACAGTTTTAGAGAATAAAATAAATGCTAACAACCTTGGAAGAAAAGACGCGGGATTTTGGGAAAAATATGCTCCGAAAGCACAGCCAAAAGGAAAGAGGAACTGCCTGGAGAGGCAAAAGAGAAGAATATTCTGCAAAAGAAAGAGAGTAGCGACGAAGTTAGCAAATTGCGGAAACAACAATGCCAGGAAAGTAATACAAGAAAAACTGGAGAGTATCGACAGGGAAATACAAGCTCTGATAAAGCGCCATACAGAGAGGGAAGAGGAAAAGGCGGTAGAAGCAATAAAGGAAAATCCAAAATACTTATACAGCTATGCGAAAAGGAAAACAAAAACGCGCACTACTATCGGGCCCTTAAGGAAAGGAAATAATGAACTAACATACGATCTGAAAGAAATATTTGAAACGTTGAGAGCCCAGTATGAATCGGTCTTCAGTACCCTAAAAAGTGACAAAGCAATACCTGACATAGATGCATTCTTCGAAGAGAAATTGCAAGGAGAATGTATAACAGACTTTGGTTTTACCCCAGATGATGTAGAGAGAGCTATAGGACAAATGAAATCACATTCAGTTGTAGGTTCGGACAAATGAAACGCACTATTAATTAAAAACTGTAAAAATGAAATTGCTCAACCCTTATACTAGATATGGAGAAGATCCCTAGACACTGGGGAAATACCGAGCATCTTGAAAAGAGCATACATTGTCCCTCTATATAAAGGAGGGAATAAATCTCAAGCAAAGAACTATAGACCAGTGTCATTGACTTCTCACCTCACCAAAATATTTGAAAGAATAGTGAGACAGAAAATCTATGACTTCTTGGAGACTGGAAAAATTCAACGAAAATCAGCACAGATTCCGATCGGCAAGATCATGCCTATCACAGCGTAGAGAGCATTATAAAATATCCTAGATGCACTTGAAGGTAATGAAAATTATGATGTCATATACACTGATTTTGCTAAAGCTTTCGACAAGTGCGATCATGGTATAATAGTACATAAAATGAAACATATGGGAATAACAGGCAAAGTGGGAAAATGGATCTACACCTTTCTCAGAGAACGACTACAGGTGGTCAAAATTCAAGGTGTATCATCATCAGAATCAGAAGTACGAAGCTCAGTACCACAAGGTACAGTACTGGCCCCACTCCTCTTCATTATCATGCTAACAGACATAGATATTGGAGTAAACAGCAACAGTACAGTAACATCATTTGCGGACGATACAAAGATCAGCAGAAAAATCAGCGATGCAAATGAAGTGGAGGCCTTGCAGAGGGACACAAACAAAATATACAAATGGTCAGAAGACAACATGACATTTAACACCGATAAATTTCAGCTCTTGAGATATGGTAGAAATGAGGAACTTAAACAGACTGCATATTATGCTCCAGATAGACAGGTAATTCAGAGAAGCACAAAAGCGGTCGACTTGGGGGTAATAATGACCGACGATGCAAAATTCGAGACACAAAATCAGATAGCAATAAACAAAGCAAAAAAGTCGCGGGACAGGTACTAGAACGTTAAGGAGGAGGGACAAGACAGTAATGATTCCCCTGCTGAGAACACTGCTCAGTTTTGACGTGCCCACATAAAAAGGAAGAAATTAATAAACTAGAAGAAACGCAGAGACATTTCACAGCCAAGATTGATAGCTGCAAAGAACTCAACTATTGGGAAAGACTAAGTAAACTAAATCTGTACTCCCTGGAAAGAAGAAAAGAGAGGTATACTATGACATAATCTACATATGGAAAATGATCAAAAAACTGGTACCAAACCTCAAACTAAACCCAATTACCATCCAAACAACACTGAAAAATAGGAAAGGCAGAATGTATAGTGTTCCCAAATTAAAGGCCTGACAAGGGATCTCCTTAACACTGAAGGAAAATAGTTTGGTTGTCAGGGGGCCAAGACTTTTTAACCAACTTCCTAAGGATCTCAGAAACGTTACAGGGGTCAAATTTGAAGTCTTCAAGAGAAGACCAGATGCCTGGCTCAGGACGGTACCAGGTGAAGAGCACAAGGGAGCAACTAGTTCCTTCACCAAGTCAGGCCTAGAGGCGAGGCCACCAGCTTGACCTTCGTGTGAAGAGAGACCGACGCACGGAACCGCAACGAGGTTAACTAGGTATATATATATATATATATATATATATATATATATATATATATATATATATATATATATATATATAAAGTCACAGTTATTATGCAATATTTTTTTAGTGAGATTATATAAAAGAAAAGATGAAAAGGTGAAAAAAAAGACTCCTTCCTCAAAAAATAACCTTTTTTCATGATGGTGTCGTTTGCTCCTCAATGATTCGAGGAAATCCCTTGGTTTCGGGTTAAAAAAAGCGATCACTTCATTTTCGATAGCTTCCCTGGATTGCAACTTTTGTCCATCTAGATTCTAGGTGGTATTGCAGACTTCTGAATAAATGGTAGTCTGAAGGTGCGATGTCCGGAGAGTAAAGTGGATGAGGCATTTTTTCCCAACCAAATGCCTGCAATTGGGCAGTGGTGATTCGAGTAGTGTGAGGGCGCGCGTTATCCTGGTGGAATAGAACACCTCTGCGATTAATTAATGCAGGACGTTTTTCTTACAATGCCATCTTCAATCGTTGGAGTTGTTGGCAGTAGACTTTGGTTATCTGGCAGAAGCTCAAAATGAATAATTCCTTGCATATCCCACTAAACGCATTCTTTGGATGGGGTCCATTCCTTGGCTGAGGTTGAGGCTTTGTTTCACGGCTAAGCCACTGATGTCGACGCTTAATATTGTTATAGAGGATCCATTTTTCATCCCCAGTGACGATCCGATTCAAAAACGGTGCCTGCAGTTGCCGAGAATGCAGTGATGTGCAAATATCGATTCGATGTTGAAGATTCGCTTGTGACAAATCATACGGAACCCATTTTCCAACCTTCACTACTTTTTCTAACAGCCTCAAATGACGATGAATGGTCATATGGCTAACGCCGAGTTGCAGGCCAAGTTCGCTTACAGTTGCCGTTGGGTTTTCCTCCACTGTTGCTTTCAGCAACTCTTCATCTAACTCATTTGGTCGTCCTGTTCGTTGATAATCTTTCAGACTGAAGTCTCCATTTCTGAACTTCTCAAACCATCTCCTACACATTCATTCGCTCACAACATTATTTCCATAAACTCTTTGAATATCTTTTGCGGATTCACTAGCGTTAGATCCTTTATGGAACTCATACAGCATCACGTGTCGAATATGCTCTTTTGTGGGCCCCATGTTTTTTCAATTACTGTAATATCGTAGGGGTGGCGTTGCAACTGTATGAAAAACACCAGAGAAAATACTCATTAACCTAATCCTACACTAGTCTAAGCCTACACTAGCTTAAGTCATTCTGTATCATTCTGCATCGTGATAAGACCTGTGCGAACCTGTCGCTGCGTGTATTTTGCAACATTTCTAAAACTATTTCACATTATCTTCAGGTTATTCTATTATCTATCGTCCGTTTTCTAATCGAGCAGAATTTATGTTACAACCTGATATATCTCGAATCACCTGAAGATCAGGGCCCCCAGCCTTCTATAGTTAGCCTTATAAAGCTAACTAACGAAAATATCACGACCTAACCTAACCAGTCGTTAGGCCAACTGTACGCCCTTGACCATTGGTTAGGTTAGGTCGTGATATTTTCGTTAGTTAGCCTTATAAAGCTAAATAAAGAAGGCTGGGGCCTTGATCTTCAGGTGATCCTATTTCTCTTTTTCAGATTATTTGATTGATTTGATAAATTTTTATATTGAATCTGATTCGCTAAAAACATTTACAGTCACTACTCACTAATATAGTCTAATTCTATCCCGACGCATAAAGCAAAATTAGGCATGGTTCTTTCATTTTAACGAGTTACCATTGAGGCAGTGGCGAAACTAGGTTGTTCTGGGCCCTGGTGCAAAATATTCACATGGGCCCCCCTAGAATAAAACACGTCACAGTGCGTGTTGATAAATATTTACAAAACTTTTGACACTATATATCTACGCACCGTTTATTTAAAGTCAACTTTTCTGGTTTTCATTTCAGCAAAAGTGGTCACCATTTCCTCTAAATTTAATTCTCTTGCAATTCCATTTTCAAATGAAACTATCTCTCTATTTTTAACATGGCAACAATGATATTTACTTTTTTATAGTTATTTTTATTAGCTAATCTTTAGATTTGTATTTGCTTTATAAGTACAATTTTTATATATTAAACAAATCTATGATGGGCCCCCAAGGCTGTGGGCCCCGCTGCATTGCACCGCCTGCACCCTCGGTAGTTTCGCCACTGCATTGAGGCATTTGTTAGAACACCTCGATGGGCCCTCCCATGGTCCACGAGAAATGTCAGGACGAATTGGAAAAGCATTAAAATCTGTCGACCAACCAGTAGTTAAGTTTGAAGCCGTGGAAGGAAATCCTCTTCCAATTACTAATTCTGATGATCTAAGTACAGATCAACTGTATCTCTATAAAGCTTCTCAGGCTATTACTTCTGGGTGTTGCAGCAATGACTTAGCAAATCTTCAACCTGGCCCACTGGTCCAATACAGATAGTTGACTACTGCTAACTGCATCCTGCGTTTCTACATGGGATGTGAAAATCGGATGGATAGCTTAAAAGTGCTGGTAGAATACATCGTCAAAGTTTATGCTCTAATGCGGTTCACGATCAATACAAAACCTTGGTGCTATGATGGACCTCGTCACCTGTGGCAGATGGTATCTTATTCAAGATACCTAACAAAGGAGCTTAGAGATATTGTTGATAACGTTATCATTCGTAACGCCTACTTTGCTCATCAAGAGAACCTTCTTCTTGCAATGATTACTGAGAACCGGCCAAACATTCGAAAATTGGCAATACGAAGGATCGAAGTAGCAAGATCTCAAGCTGAAAAAATGAAAAGCATTCGCGAGTTCAGTGTACCGAAGCTAAATTTCCATGCACTTGACTACACTAATATTATATTTTGGACAGATAGTCCCATCAGCTTTCAGCCGAGCTACCATTGACAAAACACTTAACCAAAGAGGAGTTGACATCATTGGCTGAGAGCACTAGCGAAAAAAAATTAAAACTCTTTCAATTCCCTTGTCGTACACAAGCAGTAGAAAGGAGCATCAAATTTGTAACAGCAGCGGCAACAGCAGTTTATGGAAGTGAGAGGAGAGATGGCCACGTTAAAACCAAAATTGCATCTCAAGCAATAATGAAATCATTTGAAACTAAGAGAGACTACAAAAGTGAATAAGAAGCTTTCTAAATTATTGTGGTGGGTGGGTTTGGGTGGAACTCAAAGAGCAGCCACTCCGGGTAATTTAAGCCGATATATGCATGGCTCGTATCTAGCTTAAATTAGCGGAGAGCTGCTCCAATAAACCAATATATTTAAATCCATGCAGCTATTTTATGAGCTTCTAAAAGAAAACTGAATCATTGAATGACGCTTAACATCAACCAATCAACGAAAGCATTAAAAACTATTTTTTGTTAGTATTTTTCATGAAATACCAAATTTTCCAAATTTCTGTGAAGAATAGGAAAAAGGTGTATAAGAGTAAAGTTAAAAAACATAAAGAGACACATCAAATAAAATGAAAATGATCTTCCTAGCATAAAAATAACGGAAGATACGCTTAAATCTTTTAATTTTTCCTTAATTTTTTGTGGCACCTGAAAGGCAAAATCTTTGACTTCCTTGGGGCCGGTGAAGTTGATGTCGCACGTAGCTAATATTTTACAGATTTATTATTGGTACCACAGACTAACTTTTGGGTGCCCCTACAAAACTGAATTATGCAGAACGGTTTTTTCACTCCACCCTAATATACACTCTTTCAAAAAAATCCTTATCGTTCTCAAATAAATTAATAAGTTTTGAAATATATTAAAATTTTATAAAAAAAAGAAAGAGAAACTTTTGATAAGAAACAAGTCACTAATGTATCTTTAGGAAGAGGGTTCGCAACCTTTTAGAAGGACGAGATCTCTAGAATGTAATTTGGTAACATTGTGAACCACACACACACACACACATACACATACACACACACACACACACACACACACACGTATTATCCTCTTTCTATAAACATACATGAAAAAGCCTTAAACGTGAAAAAAAATATATATATATATATATATATATATATGTGTGTGTGTGTGTGTGTGTGTGTGTGTGTGTGTATGTCAATAAAGCTGGAAAAAATTTTACTTTGCATTTTTATTATTTGTTCCTTTTTGTTTATGCGAATAATAAAGAACGACTTAAAGCTTTCGACTATAAATGCAATGGCCATCTGTTCGATACCAAAAATACATAGTTAAATGTATTCAATGTATTCTCTCTTCTAGTGCGCATCAACGCATTTTTCACTACAGGAGGAACGACTTGTACGTCAGATTTTTTTCTGCAGAAAGCACAGACGACTCCCCAGGGGTCCTCGGACTCCTGTTTGCGGAACACTCTCTTAAGGGACGAGATTCGGTTTACAAAAATATTTAAATCAGAAAGTCCAAAACCGATAACGAGTAAAGTCACGTTCTCGAATCATAGTGAGACAGGACATCGATTTGGCACACTTTCTTCCAGAATGGAACCACCCTTGGAGCGAAGTTGTATCCTGCTCTATAAGTTCTTGTCGTTAGGCGCACTGATTTATTATATAAGGAACAAATAACTGTTCTATTTAGTTATATTAATTAACAGCTGATGACAAAATAACCTTACATTAGTCACTTCAACATTATACAGAGTCCATATTAGAGCAATTCAGCAGACAGGCGGGCAGTACATTTTCAGAACTCCAACAAAGAGAGCAACACACAATTGCAGATGAAGGATAAGCACAAAGTAACAGAAAGTTCTTTTAATAGATTCACAGTAATAACTGAATTTACACACAGTATTAAAACCAAAAGTTAGCAGCTGGCGAAGAAGCTTCTAGCAGTGGCTGTATCCTCCAGCGCGGGACACGTCAGCATGTCAACGCCAACGAAAAAACGTGGAACGTCAACGCGATGAAGAGGCGGCTTCAAACCGAAGACATCAACGCACTGGTGGCCAAACCTCCTCAAATCTCCGTGCAGCGGGCAGTCTACGGTTGGCCAGACTGGCGGTCGACGGCCTGTTGCGTGGCACGGTCAGAGTGCGATCAGCTCCCGGGGCCGGACCTATACCAGCGTACTATTGTTTTTTTATTTACGGGGAGCAATTGCGTGCCGGACGTGCTCCCCGGACTACTCTTACTCTCCGGCGACATTAAGACTAATCCAGGCCGAACTACAACTTACACATGTCACCATACACAAAGACAAAGACACAACAGGACCATGAGACACACACAGAAGCATAATATTAACATATTACAGTACAACGTAGATGGCCTCACAAACAAAATCATGCAGCTTAGGGAATTGTACACAAACGAAATATTCACATAGCACTTATACAAGAAAAAACTAAAACGCCGCACACACAAAACACCCACCATCCCTGACTTCACGGCGATCCGTCAAGATCGTACTGGGGGTCAAGGAGGTGGACTCATCACTTACATACGTAAAAGCATTAGCTACACTGATGCCACCCAAAACATTACAAACACAATCCAAGCAGATAACACGATAGAAATACAGGCAGCTAACATTAAAACACACGCAAAACACAACAACACACTCATCAACATTTACATCCCACCAGATAGTTCACTTCAGGTGCCAGCCAATTACAATCCACAGTTACACAATCTGGCCTCTCTCACTAATATCATCTTAGGAGGAGACTTCAACGCTAGAGACACTAGTTGGTACTTGCACAACCAAAACAACACCAGAGGCGCCAACATAGCCACACAACTAAACAGCCTCTTCATTCTTAACAACACAGAAGAACATACACACATACCACATCAAGCAGGATACTCAAACTCCTCCCCAGACATAACGTTCTGTTCCAACACACTAGCAACACATACACACTGGAGAACAGAAAAACAACTGTCATCAGACCACCTGCCCATCATCATTACAACACGTTCTACACTCTGCCCTGACAGCCTTAGGCACACTTACAGAAATTATATGAAAGCTGATTGGGAACAGTTCAAAATACAGACTGAAGAACAATTCACCACATTAAACAGCACACCCATCATAAACATCATTACAACACTCAGACATTCAATCAGATCATCAATAATGCAAACAAATACATACCCAAGGGCAACATTAGGAAATACCACCCAAATTACACTAGAAAAATAGCCCACCTCATAATGCAACGTAACAACCTCAAACATAACACACAAACACCACACACAGAAGCCATAAAACAACAGATACAACAGCTCAACACAGTAATAAACAACAAACTTAAAGAAAAACAAACAGAAACATTTAGGGAATTCATAACAACACTAAACTACTCCACAGATACATCCAGGCTATACAAGACTATAAACAACATTACCCACTCTAACAGCGACATTCACACCCCACACGCGGCTATCTGTCCCAACATATACACAACAAGCTAACATTCTAGATAATCACTACGCAGAGATAAGTCACCTAAACAGAGACAACAACCAGAAACACGCAGACAGGCAAACAGCCAGACACAAGAAAACCTACAGACTTGACACGACCATTACACCCTTCAATACAGACCAGACCACCAAGATCATCAAAAACATTAAGAATTTCAAGGCTACTGGACCAGACAACATATCTAACATACGCCTTAAACACTTGGGCCCACAGGGAATACTAGCTCTCACAAACATCAACACATATTCATACCAACACTGTATTATTCCTGACATTTGGAAACAAGGTAAAATTATTACACTACTCAAACCAAACAAAAATCCAACAGAACCAGCTTCCGATAGACCCATTACTTTACTATGCACACCTTCCAAAGTAACAGAAAGACTAATCTTACAAATCGCCAACCCACACATACCACTATCGCCTACTCAACATGGATTCAGACCTCACCACTCAACCACGACACTACTCACTAACCTCACGCAGCACATCATGGATGGTATCAACTCCAGACGACCAGCTCAACGTACACTATTAGCAACAATAGACATTAGTAAAGCATTTGATGCTATCCCACGCTTCCCTCTCATAAACAAAATACTCAACACAAACCTGCATAATAACACGAAAAGGTGGCTGAGCAACTATCTTTCAGGAAAATACTCACATGTCACATTTAATGGCAAGTCATCCAAAAACAAGCTTTTTCCGAACGGGGTCCCTCAAGGCTCTGTTCTCTCACCAACACTGTTCAACTTATACATGCATGACATTTCAACACCCATAGATAACAAGCTTACCTTTTTAGGGCGGGTCATACTATGCATTTTTTTAAATCAATGGAGAGGGGTGTTCAAATGACATATTTTGGTGTATAGAACACAATTCTGAAGAAAATATTTAATTCTGATAACCCTAACCTACATCATTTTGCAGTTGATTATTATTAAATTGTTGATTATTTTACTATTGTAGTTACCCCAGAATATGTCTTCTCACGTTTTTTATCATGGCTGCTCACGTTATCTCTCATAGAGCATTGTTCTAACTAATTCATATAAACACATATAATGTAATTCATATAATAATAATAATATTTAAATACTCAAATAAAAAGGTGTGCCATGCCACTTAATTGTAATTATCATACAGTTTGGTATATGAAATATTTTGACGGTTTTCTGGCCCGCATAAGGCCATTTTCTGAGCTACCTTTCTCAGAGGCTAGAATGTAACGTTTCAGAACATTCTAAAACGTTTTGTGAAATATTTGAAGTGACTCATGATTTATGAAGCTATTTTACCATTGGAGGAGACTCAACAAATGTCAACACTGGTGTGAAAGCTGGAGTAATGCGGAAGCTGGAGCTGCACCTCGGGAGAAAGCTGGTCTGGTTGGTGTGCAACCTGCACACTGTTGAACTTCCCCTGCGCCATCTCATTGTTGACCTTGATGGCCCTACTCTGTCAGACAAAAAATTATCCGGGCCAATAGGAAAGCTCCTTGATTCTGCTACAGACTTTGATATCAATCCAAACTTCACCTGAATCTCTGTTGGCCCTCCACTGATCAAGCTTCCTGACAAGGTCATTCAAGATCTCTCAACTGATCAATACTATGGCTATAAAATTGTCTGTGCAGTCAGGGATGGAGTACTTCCTGCAGGGCTGGCTCTGTTAGAGATAGGACCAGTAAACCACAGCCGCTGGCTCACCACAGCGAACAGACTTCTCAGGCTCTGGGTGTCAAAGCACGGACTTAAAGGAAAGAACCTGAAGATTCTGCAATTCATTGTGGAATTCATCATTGGAGTGTATTACCCATGTTGGTTCAACGTGAAGGTCAAGCACTCCTGGATCGAAGGGCCTAGGCACATCCTCTTTCAGCTGGACTGCCTCAAGTCCCAGAGAAAGGAGGTGCTGGATATTGTGATGCCAACTGTGAGAAGATCTGCTTGGTATGCCCACAGTGAAGTCATCCTCCAAACACTACTCTGCTCTGAGGATCAGAAGGAGAGGATTGAAGGGGTGGAGAGAATCCTGGCCATCAGGGGAGAGGGGGACCCGGACACTCAGCTGGGGGACTCCTCTGTTAGGAGCAGAAGGACACCTGACATCAATTGTGATGCTTCCAGCATCGGTGACTTGATCAGCTGGTCAGAAGGTGTGTCAGAGCCACCTCTCACCTGCTCTCTAAGCACCTCAGAGGTGAAAAACTTCATCAACACCCCCATGGAGAAAAGAGGGATGGAGGGATCAGGGCTCAGGAGACCAGCAGGAAGCTGATGTCCAAGTCTGAGTCAAAGCAGGATTTGTGCAACCTGGCAAAGTTCAAGATGTCAAGAGAATGATCTTTGTAATTATATCCAGTGATATACATGCAGTTCACCAATTAATAAATATATGTAAAGTTGATTTGGCCTTGTCAATATAAATGATTTACCTTATATCTTTTAATATATTATAAAGGGGTTCAAAAGGGTAAAATTGGCAATTTAGAAATACAAAATGATGTATGTTAGAGTTATCCTATCCAAAAAAGAAGCTCATATTTGAATTCCCCATGTAAAAACACATAATTTAGACCCCTGATGGTAGGATTTCCTTCAGATTCATGTTGTCACCCGAGTACGACCCGCCCTATTACCTTATCATCATATGCAGATGACATCATTCTAACATCCACCCACAACAACATCGACACCGCTACAAATAACCTACAAACATACATAAACAGTATACAAGACTGGCTCACACACAATAGACTTAAAGTAGCGCCCACAAAATCAACCATCACCTTGCTAACAAGCACACAAAAGAACACCAGATAACTCCACAGCTTACACTAAACAACACCAACATTCCGTGCACTCATAGGACCAAAATACTTGGGGTCACATACAACACATCATTATCTTTTGCAAACCACGTTCAGGACATTAAAAACAAATGTACGTCAAGACTTAACACGCTTAGGGTACTAACAGGCACAAACTTTGGACACCAGCAGGAAACAACATCACTCATATACAAACAATATATTCGCTCAGTTATGGGCTATGTTAGCCTATGTTGGGCACCCATTATCTCAAACACACACATAAACACTTTACAGACAATACAAAACAACGCACTTCGTATCATTACAGGATGTACTCAAAAAACACCAATAGAACACCTGCACACAGAAACAAAAATACTGAAAATTAGGGAACATTTAAACATGAGGGGAACACAGTTCATGGCAGCAGCGATAACTAACCCACAATACCCTTGCCACTACATGTACAATCATGCACCAACACCTCGCACCATTAAGGTAACACCAGAGAGACATTATAGCCAGATACTCCATTCCATACCACGCCCCACAAACATCACACAGTACAGAAAACACATACATACACACCTAACCCACAAAGCACTGACACGACTCGGTCCGAATGCGGTCCTAGGTGCGAAGCCGCCACCCAATGACAGGTCAGAGACCAGCCTGAGCAGATCGGATCGAGTTAACTCAGCACGATTCCGATGTGGACATCACCCCCAACTTACAGACATATAAACACAGACTAGACAACTTCACAGACGACACCTGCCACCTGTGCAAGGACACACCACAAACAATTGAACACATTATGACAAACTGTACCGCTCTAGCACAATATAGAACACAACACAACCTCACTTGTGCGCTGAACCTCAGGTCCACTCCGGAGAGGGCGATCGGTTACCTGCGTGCTGCCGGCTTGCTCGATCAGGGTGGGCTGATCGGCTAACCAACAAAAACAACAACAACATTATACAATACTCGGTTTGTGCCACTAAGCTTGGTGATATGAGTTCGAAGATGTTCATATTTTACAAAAAATTTAGTTATCTCCTTGAAATAATTTTTAAATATGAAATTAAAAATACCACGAAATTCACCAGCGCTCTTCAGAATTGCGTAATATTTAAGTGAAAAATCCTATGGTTTAGGTCTATAGTTAAGCCTGTTGTTGCAAAGATGGCCACAACGTAGGAAAGTTTAAGGTTCCAGACGGACTAGCGCAACAACACCATTAAAAACTGTTTAATTATACCAAGCGACGTGTGAAGCCTCGTCTTTGAAAAGAAAAGTCTTAAAATACTGAGGGAAATTAACGCTTTGACAGTTTTGGTCTTCTTCTCTGGTCTAAAACTTGTGAGCGAAATTTGAAGTCTTAAAATGTTAATACTTCTAATCTTTTAATGTGAAACGAATGCTGTGAGAAAAAAGATAACTGTTAATAAAAGTTTCTTTTTCATGAACAGACAGTGAAAAATTATTATTATGAAAACAAAGCTTATAAGGAGAATTCTGGTGTGCTTCCTTACCATTAAAGAGCCAGGAGCCATGAAGAAATTCAACGCTGCTACACAACAGACAGCGATTCCCAACCTGTGGCACGCGGAGCTCTTTCAGGTACTGCGCGGGTTTTAAGATGCAGCTCCCAAATTGATAATTACTTTAATGATACCGTATTTAAAAAGTAATATTAGATGTAGATGAATAACTCACAACCTTTCCGACTGTGGTACTTAGAAATGCATGGTAGTACGTCGACCTTAAAAGGTTGAGAACCCCTGCGACAGAAGCCACACACACACACTCGCTAAATGCATCATTAATGCATGTTATTTGATACTTTTATAAAAGGTGACAACATACAAAATACACAATTCGCATCGGTGGTACAGTTTGGATACAGGTTTGTTGGTTGAAACTTTTAACGTCCTTTCTCCAACTGAGGGAAAAACGCTGTAAAAAAGTCATCTTTAACAGAGAATTGGGGCGATTCGAATAAATTGAGTGCATTTGGTTCGTCTCTGCACCCTCTACCTATTTCGGATGTATAAATATTTATAAATATTTCGTCAACTGGAAATTCCATCGAAACTCTAATAACCTAACTTTATGTAACAGCCTAACCTAACCTTACGTAACTAAGCTTAACCTAACCAAAATTAATCTAACCCTAAGAGAAGTTTGTCGATGAAATGTAATGCCCAGGAAATGTTGTTAGTCCATTCATTTCTCAGACTGGCTTTAAAAACTCTTTAGCTGTGGTAATATAAATAATATTTTATTTAATGTTTCTGTGAGGGCGCCCGTGGCTCAGTGAGTAACACCGTTTCTCTCTAAGCGAAGACACTGAAATTGGGGATTCGACTCCCGATGGTGCTAGTAATGATGATCCAGGGATTAGTGCATTGAGCCGCATTAGTCTGGCATTAGTACTCTGCCAGTTTCTGGCCCTCCGGAGTCATTTTTAATGGTATTTTTCTTTAGCATACTTATGTTGGTTGTCCTGTAGACTTGTATCAATATGTGTACCACGTAACACTTGTTTTTTGGGTTGCTGCGAGAAATAGCCTCTAAATCTCAGTAAATTTAAAGAAAGAGCGATTTAATCGCGCATGAATTGACAAGGCGGTTCTTACTACCATTACTAATCAAATTACTATACACAGAAAACAAAGACTTCCCGCAACCTTCTAGACCTAGAAATAGTATCTTCTTTTGTCTCAAATCACTCAAAAAAGAAGTTTTGGTGAGCATTTCTTCTATCTAAAGAAGTTATTTATCATTAAAAGAAATTATTATATATGAAAAGAAGCTTTGATACCCAAAAGAAGGAAAAACTTCCCCTAGAAAACAGTCTCAAAAAGAAGTTATAAGTTCTAAATTTAAAAGGTAACACACCCGATCAACAATAAAAAATTTACATACGGAACACAATAGGATGACAAAATTATAAACATTAACAAATTTACGTGTGAAGAAACGATTTTAACTTCCATAACATACACTCAAAATAAAACATCTAAATTCTTTATCTACAACCTCGGAGTCCTTCTTTAATCAGTATTGTAATTCAGCGTATACGAGATAGATGTTTTGTTTCGAAGAGTGAGTTTGTGTATTTGTCTTTATGAGAGATGAGTGTGTCATTTTAATCTTGAAGTTGCACGTACTGTAATACAGTGCGACATTTGATTTACATACATAATATGTATTTTAATGCATATATTTTTATATGCATTTATATCTGTGCTTATGTGGATATTACCTTATTTTTTAAATTAATATTTCAGATTTTTATAGATTTACCGAAAGTAACACTGAAGTACACATTAAAATGAACTTCCATATGAGTAAAACCTTCATTATATTTATATATATATATATACAGAGTAGACCGGGTCGAAACTTTATACTGAAAAGGTACATATTGTAAGGGGTTTGAATGGAAAACAGGAACCCCCTCATAAATTATTTTCGCTGTTTAAAGCCTCCTACCCGTGGCACAATTTTTCACTTTTCGACCTATATTAAAGAATATTCCATTGATACGAGACTTACTCTACATTCAGGTTTTTTGATGACACAAATCTTTATTAACGAATAATATTTTATTTAATAATGTACAGTATTAGGAAAATTAATTAAGTACAACAATATATTCAGAAGAAAAAATTAGAGCATAATAAATGTGCTAAAATTCAATTCACTTTTTCATTGTTCCTTATCACATCAAAAGGGAAGAAATTTTCAATATCATGAGGAAATTTTATTTCCTATGTTTCTTATTCATTCCATTGGGCCTTCCATTCAAACTTGGGCAGTTTTCGCCTTGATTCTAATGAGTTTAAGATAAACTTTTGGCGGTTGTCATATCCTATTCTTTCCTGACATGCCTTTGTTACTCGGTTCACTTCCCTTTCCACACTTTGACTGTGGCATGAAAAAGAACCTATCTCCAGTGGCTTACATCGAGCCTGTAGTAGCTCATCGTCGCTAAAATTGTTTAGCAGCGGTGGAGGAGTAATGATCTCTTTTTGCCAATCGATCATCTCGGTGTAATCAGTAGATTGGAAATTGAGGGTTCGAGGCAACTCAAAGTTTCTGGTACCTGAAAATCTTGTTCTGGAAAGGATGATTTTCTGAATAGCTTGCTCCCTAATTTCTAGTCTCTTGTCAGTTACCATTGATATGAATATATTTTTTGGGTGGGCAAAGTAGGCGTTATTATTTAATACTGGTTCTATGATTGATCTATGTTGTTCATCTAAATTTCGAAGCAAGCATATTAAATGCCAAAAGTTATATGCACCATCAGTTGCATTAGGATGAGATTTTATCCAAAACCACCCTGGAGCATAGAACTGCATAATAATCTTGACTATATATCTTGAAGGTTTTTATCGGGATTTGGCGTTGAGACATATAATCGAAGGACCATGTTGGCTAAAGTTAGCCAGCGAGCATGGTGAAGGGTACCTGGGGATCGAGTGGACAGATCTTGAGAAGTATCTCCAGTTTGCACTGCCATACATATGTCATAGAGATATCTTTGATCACTGCTTAGCTCCTTCACAACATTTGCTGGAATTTCTTTAATGTTTCCCTTTACGCGAGAATATTTGACTACCTTCAATTTTGTCAAACCTAATGCAAAAAACTTCACTTTTTTACGTGAAGGTCAAAATATGAGAATAAAAACCCACTCTAATAGACAGAGTTTATTTCCACGACAGTTTCGACGCCCACTGGCATCCTCCTCGGGTGGATACAGAACACAAATGAAAAAACAAGAGGGAAAAACAGTTCAGGGATCGACCGTTAAGAAATTCGCACCTAGGTTGGATTCCATTCTCTCGAGACAGGAGGGGCATTTTCATAAGTACATTCGCACAAATTTTAAAACTATCTTCCTGTTCTAAACATACAGATTCTATTATTTTTACATAATTATTACATTTATAATTAAATTTATTACATTTAATATTGCATAATTATTAATTACAGAAACTATAAATTTATTATTACATTGGTTATTACATTGTTGTTTATTATACAGAAATTATAAACCGAAAAACGAATGAAAAAAGGCGATTAGGAAATAATCCAGAGACCATTGAGAAATTCGCACTAGGTTAGATATCGTTCTCCCGAAACCAGAAGGGCATTTTATTACAGGGTCAGCTTATAACTACATTTCCACAAATTAAAAATATCTTCTTGTTCTATACATACAGATCCTAATGTTATAGTTTCTGTAATTAATAATTATGCAATATTAAATGTAATAAATTTAATTATAAATGTAATAATTAT
This sequence comes from Bathynomus jamesi, assembly GCA_023014485.1. NCBI lineage: Eukaryota > Metazoa > Arthropoda > Malacostraca > Isopoda > Cirolanidae > Bathynomus > Bathynomus jamesi. Next base: position 615,512 of record JAJOZX010001998.1, read on the forward strand.
GTAAAAATAATAGAATCTGTATGTTTAGAACAGGAAGATAGTTTTAAAATTTGTGCGAATGTACTTAATGAAAATGCCCCTCCTGTCTCGAGAGAATGGAATCCAACCTAGGTGCGAATTTCTTAACGGTCGATCCCTGAACTGTTTTTCCCTCTTGTTTTGTTTCATTTGTGTTTCTGTATCCACCCGAGGAGGATGCCAGTGGGCGTCGAAACTGTCGTGGAAATAAACTCTGTCTATTAGAGTGGGTTTTTATTCTCATATTTGTCAAACCTGTTTTCAGTTTATTCTCAATTGACCCCACAAAAGTATTTGGACCTGTTGTTTTACCATCAATGGCTTTATAGACGTGCATAAAAGGCAGCTCATTCAAATGCGAGAGGCACACCAACCACTGCACTGGTCTGTTAAGATGAATTTCAACCAGTTTTATGGCTCCACCAATTTTTCCTGTATTTACAGGAGTACCATCACACAGTAAAGCTTTGATAGTATCTGTGCTGTTCGAGTCTACGTAGACATGGTCTACATAGATGCTTCCAGGTTCTCTCACAATAACATAGTGTTCTTCTTTTATCTTTCCACTTTTAGTTAATGTGTTATCTTTCCTTCCATCAAATCCAAGGCACTCCATCTTCAGATTTTCGGATTTAGACCTAAAAGTATTTGTTTCACCATGCGGTTTCTTTCTCTTTCTAATTTCTTTCTGTCAAGCATGTTGGTGTGGTTAAGGATCCCCATATCTTTTAATGCTGCATTGACTATTGCAGCTGCAGCTCTACAACTTACACGATAACGATCTGCTCTTAATGCTAGGTTTTTATAGGAGTGCCTGTTCTGAATATTCTCAGTTAATTCTAAATCGGCCTCATAATCTACATCCTGACTCTCTGAATCTACATCCATGTCTTCTTTGGTATTTTCTATAAATTCCGATGGTAAAACATTGGTGGCTTCAGTCATTTCTTCTTGTGCTTTTAGTTGACGGTTTTGTGCTTCTTGGGCTCTTGCTAAAGATCTCTTCTTTGTTGAACTAGCTATGGGCTCAATTAGTCCTAACTGATTTTTTCTTTGTTTTTGACCCACAAAAAACTCCCATTCTTCACAAGAATATATATCAAACATTTCATCATACTGAGCTACTTTTAAGGCAAAACTTTCATTTCTTCGATGTAACGGCACCTTGTTCAATTTTGAGGCTTCTTCTATTAGTCGACTGACTTTAAGATAGATACCTTTGATGTTAATCGTAGGAAAAGAAAATTTCATCCAAGTGTCTTCAATATCTTTTACAACAACCCTGTAACAATCATTAGCAGTTGCTGATCCTTTTGATTTAGCTTCTTCACGACGGCGCACAAAAAGGTAGTGTCTCACAACATCTGCTTTTGAAGGAGTCATGGCTGCTGGGAATTCAGTAGGATATCCAAAGGCTGCATTTGAGGACTTGCTTCTAGTAGTCATAGTTTATATTCAGGAGTAAAATCAAATTATATGTAATTTATAATTTATGATAATTCAAATTATAATTAAAGCCAATGCAAATTATTTCTATTTGTCGGAAAAATTATTTCTCTTTATCTGAAACATAAAAATATCAAGCATTAAACAAACAACTTATCATGTTACATATAACAACATTGAACATATGCAAATATGAAGGTAAAAAAAGGGAGGAGGGTTTCTGTGATAGGGGTAGTAGGGTAGCACATGCTTGATTTTTTAATATTTTGTTAAAGTGATAAAAAAAACTCACATAGTGTACTTTTTAAGAAATAACATTTTTTCCCATTTAAATATATGCAAATATGAGGGTAAAAAAGGGAGGAGGGGGGCATGTGATAGGGGTAGTAGGATAGCACATGCTTGATATTTTAATATTTTGCTAAGATGATAAAATGAAACTTCTCACATAGTGTACTTTTTAAGAAATAAAACAATTTTCCATTTTCGGACCGGCAATACAGTATCTCTCTATCCATCTAATCTATATATATATATATATATATATATTCGAAAAAAATATGAAAAACTAAGATCGAAACTGAAACTGAAATAAGATAAAAACTGAAAAACTGAAAATCTTTATCGAAATAAAAATAAATAGAAATTCTTATTTAAGTTTTATTTATGCCCTACTAATTTTATTTACAATAGCACAACATACAAAATAGAAGGGTGAGTTAAAGAATAAGCAAAGAAAAACAAAAACTTTTTAAAATATTTTTCTCATGCGAGATTTTTGAATAGGCCTAAGGCCAATTGACAGGAAATTACTCTTGATACAAACTTTATTAAGTGATAAGCCGCGAACGAAAGATGTGGAATTATCTAAGCGACATTGGGTCTGGGTAGTAGTTGGATGGGAGACCGTCCTCCGCGCCCAGACGATGTAGCGACCCGTGGTTCGGATCCGACATAAAGCTGTAGGTCCCCTCCGTCATATGACCTTAGATGTTGCGAAGGAGGTTAAACAACCCCAATTAAAAAAAAAAATCTGGTAAAGTAATGGATTAACGCAGATCTTTATGCATTGAAGAATTATTTTTATGACTGGCCTTACATTATGGTATTCACATTATTTCTGTAAAGGGAGATATTCATAAGGTCTGTATATCTGAGTAGCCATCATAGCCATAATATAGATATATAAATGTCCATTTATATATCTATATTATGGCTATGAATATCCATTATAGCCATAATATAGATATATAGATATATAAATGATGTCGAAAAAAAACTGAAACTAAAAAATAATTCTAAAAAATGAAATCGAAATCGGAACTGATATTTCAGTTCCATAGAAACTGAAATAAAAAATCAAACTGACGTTTTTTTCAGTTCTCCATCCCTGATATAATATATATATATATATATATATATATATATATACACACAAACTCAGAATGGTTCCCTGAGAACATTATATGTTAACACAAACCGTGCATGGAACAAGGAACTCTTCTGGGAAAATTAAATCCACTATAGTCCGAATAAGTAATGGTAAATGACAAATACCATAGTTTTTTCTTTTTCATGATTTTAGCCCGACGTGGGCAACGGTCTCTCGCAAAGAGATCCCATAAATATAGCTTCCCTCACCAGCTATCTGCAAAGCAGACAGGATCCAGCTTTGGGACATGGATCTAGGGTTTAAAGCAAGCTAGATCCCTACATTCAGAAGCTGGATCTGTCTGCTTTGCAGATAGCTGGTGAGGGAAGCTATATTTATGGGATCTCTTGCGAGAGACCCGTTGCCCACGTCGGGCTAAAATCATGAAAAAGAAAAAACTATGGTATTGTCATTTACCATTACTTATTCGGACTATAAGTGGATTAATTTTCCCAGAAGAGTTCCTTGTTCCATGCACGGTTTGTGTTTAACATATAATGTTCTCAGGAACCATTCTGAGTTTTGTGTATACTAAACGGACGTGTTCGTGCCTTGAAAAGTGGACGCTCAATGTCCCGGTTGAGGTTTAAGTTTTGGTTTTTTTGGCTAAAATACAATAGTTACCCCTTTTTCTTTGATTTATTAAACACACGTGAATGCAACGAGTCTTTTACTTATATAGAGGTTTCTGAATGTAGGATTCTAGGCTTGCTTAAACCCTAGATCCATGTCCCAAAGCTGGATCCTGGTCTACTTGCAGATAGCTGGTGAGGGAAGCTATATTTATGGGATCTCTTTGCGAGAGACCCGTTGCCCACGTCGGGCTAAAATCATGAAAAAAGAAAAAACTATGGTATTTGTCATTACCATTACTTATCGGACTATAGTGGATTTAATTTTCCCAGAAGAGTCCTTGTTCCATGCACGGTTTGTGTTTAACATATAATGTTCTCAGGGAACCATTCTGAGTTTGTGTATACTAAACGGACGTGGTTTCGTGCCTTGAAAAAGTGGACGCTCAATGTCCCGGTTGAGGTTTAAGTTTTGGTTTTTTGGCTAAAAATACAATAGTTACCCCCTTTTTCTTTGATATATTCAACACGACGTGAATTGCAACGAGTCTTTTACTTATATAGAGGTCTGAATGTAGGGATCTAGGCTTGCTTTAAACCCTAGATCCATGTCCCAAAGCTGGATCCTGTCTGCTTTGCAGATAGTGGAGGAGGAAGCTACAGTATATTATGGGATCTCTTTGCGAGAGACCCGTTGCCCACGTCGGGCTAAATCATGAAAAAGAAAAAAACTATGGTATTGTCATTTACCATTACTTATTCGGACTATAGTGATTTAATTTTCCCGAAGAGTTCCTTGTTCCATGCACGGTTTGTGTTTAACATATATATATATATAATAACAATTAATATTATTCAAAATAAAGATGAAAGCCTCATGCTATGAAGATATTTTATCTTATATCAATTAAAAATGTTTCATTACGTAAAATTATTAAGGAACAATTCAATAAAAAAAAAAATCAGTATCGAGACTCCGCTGTGAGAACTCCTTTGCTTCAAATCAATTTTGGAAAACTGCCTTTGGCTCAGATAGGAAATGACCTGAAAATTAAAGCAAAGAAGAGAGAGAGAGAGAGAGAGAGAGAGAGAGAGAGAGAGAGAGAGAGAATCCTTCCGTGGTTTGCATGGAAAAAATCCGAAAGCAGTTTGGTTTTGTTGGATTATTTTTAAAAATAATTAATTTTGGTATTTTTTATTTCATTATAAAAACTTTTGGATCACTTTAACATATTGTTTCCCAAAGCATTCGGGAAGCAATATGTTAAAGGATCCCTCCTGGGAAGCAATATGTTAAAGTGATTAACACTGGGAAGCAATATGTTAAAGAGAGGTTCCTGGGAAGCAATATGTTAAAGTGACCCATTATGTTAATTGACTGCCCAGTTAGGTCAACTGCACGCCTTTGACGATTGGTTAGGTTAAGTCTTGATAGTTTCGTTAATTTAAACGAAAATATAAGACTCAACCTAACCAATCGTCAAGGGCATACAAAAAACAGTTTATTAAAGCGAGCATTTTTTATCGTACTCCTTATCCTAAATATTGGGAAGCAATATGTTAAAGTGATTAACACTGGGAAGCAATATGTTAAAGTGATATACACTTGGAAGTAATATGTTAAAGAGAGGTTCCTAGGAAGCAGTATGTTAAAGTGATCCAAACTTTTTTATTTGATGGAAGCTTATACAGGTTGAGTCACGAGGAAATGTCATAATTTCGGGAGCTTATAGCTGAGGTCATTCCCAGTCAAAAACTTCATATGAACATAGGTCCGATTTTTAACGGTTATGGAGCTATGGATGTTTGAATGTTTAAAAATAAGAATAAGTGAACAAATAGCTGCTAAAGTTTTAATTCATGAATTTACAAGAACTGTTCAAAATGACTACCCTCGGCCTCAGTACACATCGCGACTCGTCTGTGAATCGCGCGTGTAGCTCACATTAGTTCATTACGATGTCCTTTATGAGGGCTGCAGCATCCATAATGCGACGGAGCAATGCATCTCGTGTTTCTACTTTTCTCTGGTACACCAGCTCTTTCATGCACCCCCACAGATAAAAATCTAGAAGGGTTAGGTCCGGAGATCTGGATGGCCAATTTTACGCACCACCACGACCGATCCATCGACCAGGGAAGCGATCATCGGGATGTGTTCTCACTGCACGGCTAAAATGGGGAGGAGCTCCGTCTTGTTGGAAGTACTTACGCAATCGTGTTGCCAAAGGTACATCTTCTAACAGTGGCGGCAGTTCGTCTTGCAGAAATCGTAGATAAATGTCACCTGTAAGACCATCTTCGAAGATAAACGGACCAATCAGCTGACCGTAGAGAATACGAAACCACATATTGACACTGAACCGATGTTGAAAATTACTTTCCACAATGGCATGAAGACTCATTTCTGACCACACATGTGACCACTTGCGAGTGTTGTTGACACCGTCGCGGGTAAATTGAGCCTCATCACAGAACAAGATGTATCGATGCAATTGTCGATCGGTATTGAGCAAATTACAAAATTCCAGCCGTTGGGCACGATCCCCGGGTTGGAGGTATTGAACGCACTGTATGTGATATGGATACACGCCTTCTTCCTGTAACGTTCTACATACTCTCGTTTGCGGAGCCATAAGACGTGTGGAAATCCTTCGCCTACTAACATGAGGACTCCGCTATACCATCTAAATAATGTTTTCTTGTTCAGCCACATCTTGTTGTACCGGACGCTACGCCCAGATAAAACAGTAACGCTAGGAAATGAACCGCTCTCTCGCAATCTCCGGAAAACGTTGCTAAACACTCGTCGATCCGGAATCTTCCACTTGAAAAATGTCGCTGGTATTCAGCGACAGCAGCAGTCGTATATCCATCGCAAAATCTGTAAACATGCACCATATCGGCATATTCGGCATTTAAAAAAAAAGGCATACTGAACGCACAAAACAACTACACGCTGTGAAACACAACACTCTACTGCGTAGTTAGTTCGGTTCGGCAAATAACTGTCAATTCAGTTTAAGGTCACGCATGCGCATGCTTGAAATTCAAACATCCATAGCTCCATAACCGTTAAGAATTAGACTTCTGTTCATAAGAAGTTTTTGCCTGGGAATGACCTCAGCTATAAGCTCGAAAGTATAGACAAAATGTTTCACGAGTTTCTCAAACGGTGCTCTTCCAATATGTGCTCTACCTTAAAATTTACATTCCAATACGTGATCTACCTTAGATTATTCGGATTAGCAATAAGGCTAACTAACGAAAATATCACGACTTAACCTAACCAATCGTCAAGGGCGTATAGTTGACCTAACGATTGGTTAGGTTAAGTCATGATATTTTCGTTAGTTAGCCTTATAAGGCTAGTTTCACGGTAGAGCACGTATTGGAATATGGTAGATCACAGTTTCGCGGTAGAGCACATATTGGAAGAGCACCTCTCAAACTAGTAGAAATCTACTAACTAAACATTGCCTCTTATATGTATTAAATTGTCCATAATACTGCACCAGAAATCATCCGAAACAAAATATTAGCAAACAAAACACCGCTTTAACATAATACAATCAAACACATACTTTGGTAAACCAAATTAAACTATAGAGTGTGCGACTAGCTCCTTATGCTCTACAGGATCACTCCTTCTGGAACACCCTCGCCCATAAGATAAAAGTCTTCAGAGAAAATTAAGAGACAAATTCATCAAATCATCCAAACCATAACAGTATATCCCCTCTCTTATTTCCATAATAATGGATTAATTTATATTCCTATAGTGTATATCAAAACAAAAAATAATAAAAATAATGACTAATAAAGCTCTCCTTTAAGGAAAGCTTGCAGTACCAGTCTTTTGACAAGTTTTTATCCCTCTCATCTCATCTCAATCTTTCATCTACTGAACAAGTCAACTCTGGAACAACCTTCTTCAATCCATCATTCCCCCTGTCTATGACCTCCAATCTTTCAAGTGCAGTGTGACCAGGTATCTCGAAAAACTTTGGATCTTGATTTCGGCTCTCTTTTTATTTTATGGAGGTGGGGGAGCAGGTTCGTTTTTTGTGGGCATTCGCCCTTGGCCAGTCTTTCCTGCATAAAAAAAATGTGTAAGGTCATTCAAGATATCTACGTCTGTCGAGATACTCAATTAGCAAGGTATTTAATATTTAGTTTCTTATTTCACAACAAATAAAAATGTCTCATCTTGGGTGAATATCTAAATGTATATACTGTATAAAAATATGTCTTAAACTTACTACAGATAAGCTCTATGTATTTACCTCTCTTTGTTCCTATTATCTTTAAAATTGACGTAAATAACTTCCCTTCTCTGCATTATCTACTAACATTTTAAAAATAACCTCATTCTACAATAAAGCGTAAAATTTGTTTGTAAATGACAGTTCCATACTATGTATGTACACGAAAGAATTAACTGTCCCATTTATATGTATCTATAAAGATGTATGTATGTATATATACATACATAGTATATATTTAGTATAGTATAGTATGATATATATATATAATTATATATTATATATATATATATATAGTGTTATGATGTTTCAGACCACCAAAGACCCTAGGATTCACTCATGGCTAGTCTACCTAACCGTTTTTGTAGTTGTGTACTGCGCATGTCTTCCGTGGTGGCGAAGGGGACCTACAATTTTACGTGGGTTCCGAACCACAAAAACCTTGATTTTACTACCTTAAACTTTATCTTATCTATCAATATAGCCTATCGATATAATGCGCAATCTCACCCTGGTAAACAGTTATTTCATCCAAAATAGTCTCGCTACTAAATAGAACGATATCGTCCACGTCGGGGACGATGGTTGGAGGCAACGACTCATACAGGCCCGATACGAGAGTACCTGACCTTTTGGAGAGATATAGGGGGTTAATTAGGTCCCTGAAGGCGAGGTCAGATAGGTCTTTAGTTCTAGGTATTACCCCTAGGCAAGGGTTGGGTCTTAGGATTACGTCAAGAACAATATTTTTGAATAATAAATTAGAAGAGATTTGTGCTGAGGAAAATGTACCCTTCGTAAAGCTGTGGTCCGAATAGGCCCGATAGGTCCGATAGGCCCGAGTAGGTCCGTATAGGCCCGATACGAGAGTGCCTGACCTTTTGGAGAGATATAGGGGGTTAATTAGGTCCCTGAAGGCGAGGTCAGATAGGTCTTTAGTTCTAGGTATTAATCCTAGGCACGGGTTGGGTCTTAGGATTACGTCAAAAACAATATTTTTGAATAATAAATTAGAAGAGATTTGTGCTGAGGAAAATGTACCCTTCGTAAAGCTGTGGTCCGAATTCAGTGATCCTAGCCTTTTTATAAAAGATGGGGGTGCATTTTAATGAAATAGGTAATGCTAGGCTAGGTAGGTTAATAGACGAAAACGTGCGAAAGTGTATAGGTCGAAGCCTTCTTTAAACGTTGTGGGTCCGGGGAACGCGGGCCCGACGTGAAAAATAGTTTAAAACGCGGGCCCGTCGTAAAAAATAACTTAAACATCTTTTATTATAACGCGGGTAGTATTAGAAATAAATTAAATGAATTTAAGGCGATAATTTATTCCGGCAACTACGATATAGTTGCTATCACTGAAACTTGGTTAAATACCGTGACTCGGGACTTGTTGGTGGAACTTGATATACCGGGTTTTAAACTCTTTACTAATGATAGGTTACATAGGTTTGGTGGCGGCGTTTTGCTGTACATTCGTAATTCCCTTAGGGCTATCGAGGTTAAGTTAGATTTTCCAGCAGCAATTAATGCGATATTTGTTGAAGTTAGGGCGCGTAGTATTAGTTTTAATTTTGTTGTTGTTTATAGACCTCCCGTTCAACCCCTCGATACAGATACTAGCTTTTATTCACTTTTTGGTAACTTTATTGACAATCGGAATAGTATAATTGTCGGAGACTTTAACTGCCCTAATGTCAAGGGCGTATAGTTGACCTAACGATTGGTTAGGTTAAGTCATGATATTTTCGTTAGTTAGCCTTATAAGGCTAGTTTCACGGTAGAGCACGTATTGGAATATGGTAGATCACAGTTTCGCGGTAGAGCACATATTGGAAGAGCACCTCTCAAACTAGTGGGAGATTTATGGAAGATAACTCTTTACGACAGATGGTTACCGAACCAACGCGCGATGATAATATTTTAGATTTGGTGATGACGAACGGCGAGAATATAGTCGATAGTTTAGAAGTAGGCGAGAGTTTAGGATGTAGTGATCATCAAATTCTTAGGTTTAAGTTATTGATAGAAAACACACCAGGAGAGTAACGTAATAGAAGTCCCTGATTTTCGTAGGACTAATTTTTATAGTTTTGCGGATAGGATGAGAGTAGTGGACTGGGATAACTTATTTATGGGTAATGACACAAATTTGCATTGGGTGGCGTTTAAGGAAAGTTTTAGGAATATTGAAAGGGAGTTCATTCCTCGTAGGTCTAAGCGCGCTAGAAATCGTGGTACGTCGAAGTGGTGGACTAGGGAAATAGGCGAGTTCATAAACGAGCGTAATAGAGCGTATAGACTTAGCAAGCACAATGGCACGGCAGCTAACTTTAATAGATATATCGAGCTTAGACGTCAGGTTAAAAGATCAGTTAGAATGCCAAGCATAATTTAGAGGTACTTATAGCTGAGGATATTAAACATAATCCAAAAAAGTTTTTTGAATACGTTAATAATCGTAAGCCGATAAAAGATAACATAGGCCCTATACTGGATGTTAATGGCGCTTTGGCTTCTGACGCTCAGGCGATGGCGGGTATTTTCAGTAACTTTTTTGCGACAGTTTTTACCGTAGAAGATGTAAATAATGTCCCCGACGTGGACGATATCGTTCCATTTAGTAGCGAGACTATTTTGGATGAAATAACTGTTTACGAGGGTGAGATTGCGCATTATATCGATAGGCTAAAAGTTAGCAAGGCTGCAGGCCCTGACGCTTTTTATCCCAGACATTTGAAAGATTTGAAAGACGTTATCGTAGGCCCCTCAACGAAGATTTTTAATCAATCACTCGAAACGGGGATTATTCCTGAAGACTTCAAATTAGCTAACGCCACGCCTATTTTTAAAAAAGGCGACCGCGCAGTAGCTGGCAATTCTAGGCCCATTAGCTTAACGTCAATTGTCGGTAAACTTTTGGAATCCGTAGTTAGGGATCGTATCATCGATCACTTAGAAAGTAGAAATTTGATTAATAGTAGTCAGCATGGGTTTCGACGCCATAGGTCTTGTTTAACTAATTTGTTAGAATTTTATAACGAAATAGTGCGCGAATACAATAGGCATAGAGCGGCTGACGTTATTTATTTAGATTTTAAAAAGGCGTTCGATACAGTTCCGCATAGGAGACTAATTGCGAAGGTCAAAGCGCACGGTATACGCGGTCAGGTAGCTAACTGGTTAGAAGAATGGCTTCGTGCTAGGAGGCAGAGGGTGGTAGTTAATGGTAGTGAATCGGGGTGGTTGGATGTAGGTAGCGGTGTCCCACAGGGTTCAGTGTTAGGCCCATTGCTATTCGTAATTTACATTAACGACATAGATGTAGGATTCACTAGTAACATGTGTCAAAATTCGCGGACGATACTAAAATAGGCGGTAAGGTTGTTAACGAGGACGATAGAAATAGGATCCAAGACGATGTAAATAGGATTATAGAGTGGACGGATAAGTGGTAGATGCAATTTAACGTAGACAAATGTAAAGTTTTGCATATAGATTCTCGTAACAATAATTACACGTACACGATGGATGATAGGGAGTTGGCGAGTGTTGACGAGGAAGTAGATTTAGGCGTACGCGTATCTAAGGATTTAAAGGTTAGGAACCAGTGCCTGGAGTCTTGCGCAAAAGCCAATAGGTTGTTAGGCTTCATAGCGCGTAATTTCGAATTTAAATCGAAGGATATTATATTGCCCCTTTACAAGTCCCTAGTAAGGCCTCATTTAGAATATGCCGTTCAGTTTTGGTGCCCGTACTTGCATGAGGATATTGATAGGTTAGAAAGGGTTCTGCGTCGTGCCACGAAACTAATTCCGTCATTGCGTAATAAGCCTTATGAAGATAGGATTAAAGAGTTAGACCTGTATTCACTCGAAACTAGGAGATTAAGGGGGGAGCTTATTGAAGTTTTCAAAATCGTTAATAACATCGATAACGTAAATTTTGAGAAATTGTTCACTTTCGATAATAATAATACTCGTAATAACGGATTCAAGTTGCGGCAGACGTTTCATCACTAATATCGCTAAAAACTTCTTTACGTTTAAAGTAATTGATAAATGGAATAATCTTCCTGCGTCAGTCGTTCACTCTACCAGCGTTAATATGTTTGAGAACGGTTTAGATAGGCATTTTAAAAATATTAACGTTGTTTAAAATAAAAAAAACAATTAGTAATAGGAGCTCTGGGGGTGGTGGTCGAGGATGAGTTTGTTGACGATTAATGCCAGCTTGTGACATGCCACCGTGTGATGCCAGCAATAAAAAAAAAAAATGAGACTAACATGAACGTAGATGTAGCTCGGAGCGTAAACTAACCCACTTTTTGTCTAACTTCACCTACTTTTTTTTTTCTTAACCTCTCCTTACTTTGCATGTCTGTAACTCTCTTTTCTTGCATGTTTGTAGTTTGCATGGTGTGACAGTGAGTTAAGACTGTGTTTACATGGTTTGTAAGCGTTCTTATTTTACTTCTTTTCATCTTTCACCCCTTTCCTACAGTATTCTCTCCGACTATTTTTCTGACTTGTCGGCAGTGGCCGGCGGATGATGATGGTGAGTCTTTTTTTCTCTTTTTCTGAGTAAATGTTAACCCACGAGTGATAGGTGTTCCTCCTTACTTAACCCCTTATTCTCTTCTCTTCTCTTAACCCCCTACTCTTTCCTTTTTTTCGGGCTAACCTTAGAGTGGATCTTAGGGTCGTTGTTAGCCTTAGCTTCTGTAGATCTGTAGAACATATGTATCTAATCGAGTTTTAAACATGTTTATAGACGTGCTACTAATTACTTCTACCGGCATACTATTCCAGCTATTTAATATTCTTTGCGTAAAAATGTTTTTGGCGACTGCCGTCTGGGACCTTCCACTGAAGTTCTACTATACTGTGCTATCTCGATTTTCATTATCGAACCCATTCATAATTTTAAAAACCTGGATTAGATCCCCCTTAACCTCCTAGTCTCGAGTGCAGTCAATTTTAACTCCTTAAGCCTATCCTCGTACGACTTTGACCTAAGCGATGGAATCATCTTAGTTGCTCGTCTTTGAACTCTTCCGATTTTGTCTATATCCTTGCGCATATGCGGATTCCAAAATTGGATCGCGTACTCCAAATGCAGTCTAACTAATGATTTATAAAGAGGAACAATAATATCGCGCGATTTGTACTAAATCCTTTTTCTGATCTACGCTTGTCAACTCCTTCCATGACATACTATACGCAAAATTATCGTTACGCGAACCTATATGTAAAATTTTGCACTTATCGACGCTAAATCTCATTTGCCATGTGTCCGACCAAACTACGATTTTATTCAGGCCTTCCTGGATTTTATCACTATCTTCGTCATTAATCGCCCTACCTCCCAACTTCGTATCATTAGCAAACTTTGAAACTGTACTGACTAGGCCAACATCTAGATCGTTAATATATATATAAGAAAAAGCAAGGGGCCCAGTACAAAACCTTGATGAATGCCGCTGGCTACATTAGCCCAAGAAGACTCCGCTCCATCAACGACCACCCTCTGTTTCCTGCCTCGCAACCACTCTTATATCCAATTTATTACTACACCCCTGATTCCATGAGCCTTAGTTTTTTCAACGAGTCTTTTGTGCGGTACGGTGTCAAACGCTTTTTGAAAATCCAAATGCACTACATCTATCACCTTTGGAAAAATTATAAAAGATTAGTTAAGCAAGATTTGTTTCGCCTAAACCGTGCTGCGTATTTCTAATCAAGTTATGCAATTCTTAGTGTTTGACTATTCGATCCCTAATTATCGATTCCAGTAGCTTACCTACAACGAACGTTGAACTGATTGGCCTTTAATTTCTCGCTGCACCTTTAGCGCCTTTCTTAAAAATAAGTTTACATTTGCTAACTTGAAGATATCTGCTACGCACCCTTCAGAAATAGACGCATTAGAAAACTTTGTTTGCGGCACAACAATTCTTTCTTTTAATTCTTTTAGTTGTATGGAATATATGGAATCCGGCCCGCTGACTTAAGCATTCCCATTTTACAAATATAGTGCAGTACCTCCCTTTCACCCACCACAATATTATCTAAAGTATTACCATTATTAAAAGGTATTATGACTATGACCGCAGGGATATTCGTTACATCTTCTATTGTAAACACTGACGTAAAAAATTCATTTAGCAGAGTAGCCATTTACTTGTTTTCAGAAACTAGCTTACCGTCAGAATTTCTCAACGGTCCTAAAGCGCTCTTTACCGGGTTCCTATTATTAGAGTATTGGAAAAATCGTTTGGAGTTTTCTTTACCTTAACGAGCTATGGAAATTTCAAAGTCGCGCTTGGACCTTTTTATTACGCTTTTCGCTTCACGCCAGTAGTATGACCGCAAACAAGACGAGTGCAGAGCAATTGCAATGCTGATCAAATGAATGTCAGTGCCCACCCCCACCCCCCAGGATGCTAAAAAAAAGAAAGAGGGAATGCCCCTTGCTGGGGAGTCCACCTAACCTAAGAGACTGAGGAAGAGGTTGGGACGGCCTCACCCACCCCAAAGGAGAGGAAGAGAGAGAGAGAGTTACAAGGAGTTACAAGGAAAAGAAGTACCTCAAAAGGCCTTGCGGCCCATACCGAGGAGGTACCAATGGCAACGGGTGCCAGGGAAAATTTTGTAAAAGTTTATTTTTCTTTCAACTATCCTAGCAGTAGTAGAAAACTGGATAGAAAAGTAGAAGGCTCTCTCCCCACCCTCCGCTCCCTCCTTGCCAGAGGCAGGTACGGAAAAAGGTTGAAGAAAATACCTTGACCCTGGAAAAGTAGCCAAGGAAATTTTACAGGAAAGTGGAGAATATATAAATAGCTCTATATTTAGCTTGCTCACAGAGACACCGTGCAAGCGATCTCCTGCAGAGTTTTCATATGTTTAAGTCTTAAACTATGAGAGTATTCAGTACTTTGTCTAGCCTATTTTTAAACACATTTACACTTTGACTGGAAACAACCTCTGAGGGAAGTTGGTTCCAGATATTAGCTATTTTATAGGAAAAGAAATTTCCGCAGACTGAGGTCCTAAATGTCTTTACACACTCAAATAGTGTGCAAGATTTCGTCTACCCTTTTCTTGAACTGATCCACAGAGGAACTGTTCACAACTTCCGAAGGTAACCTGTTCCATGTGTCACAGATCTTATACGTAAAGTAATTCCCGCACACACTAGTCCTAAACCGTTTCAAATCCAACTTCCAACCATTGTTGCGAGTTGGGTTATCATTTAAACTAAACATACTTCTAAAATCGACATCGTTGAACCCGCGTAAGAGCTTGAAAACCTCGATCAGTTGACCGCGCAGCCTCCGAGTTTCAAGCGAAAACAAGTTCAGGGCGCGTAACCGTCGATTGTAGCCCATATGCCTGCGAGACGCAGACGCATAATGAGAGCTCAGGTAGCATCACTTGGCTTAATCAGCCAGTTGGCGCACACAAACGCACATACACTCCCCGACAATATATACGCCCATACATCCCCTATTATTACACACACACACACACACACACACACACACACACACACACACACACAACGTATATAAGCAGATGCATGTAAAGTTCCAATAGCAAAATATATACGAGCATGCCGAATAACTACCACACAAAAAGAATACCTCACCACAACCAGCAACACAACCACGATAGACCTTTAGGAGCTCATCCCAGCACATGGTGAGATAAGGGCTACAACCAATCATAGACTTTTAGCTCATCCCATCAACACCACGTAGCCGAGATGAGGGCTACAACCAATCGTCTAAGTATAGAATTTTAGGAGCTCACCCCATCAACACCACGTAGCCGAGATGAGGGCTACAACCAATCGTCTAAGTATAGATTTTTAGGAGCTCATCCCACAACAGAACATGGTGAGATGAGGGCTACAACCAATCGTCTAAGCATATGCTTTTAGGAGCTCATCCCATCAACACCACGAACCCGAGATGAGGGCTACAACCAATCGTCTAGACATTGAGACTTCTCAGCAGTAACACGGCATTACTTACCAACACCTGACCAAAACCGGCTTAGCCACGGCTTTTACTTACAAGCTCCTGATAGACCAATAACGTCTCTAAATACGACCCAATTAATAGACAAAGCTATTAAGCATAAACAAATACGTTTAGAGAAGCAGAGATAGACCAATAAGGTCTCAAAAAAATAGCAACGCTAATAGTTTTATCTATGAAGCTTCTTATGGTAGAAAACCACCACGAGGCCAATGTGACGTTTGGCAGGCATTTTTTTAAACAAAAAACCGATTATGATAAACTAAGTTTAATGCAAAAACAAATTTTCACTTAATATACAAATTTATCTTTAAACTATAACATAAAAAGCATTAATATGATTTTTAAAACAAAACAGATTCTATTTCGGGGTAACTATTTCATTTTTCCCCTTTTACCCAATTATTCTGGTTCAATACAAACTTATCTTTAAGACACAAATATATTCTTAAACTATCACATAAAAAGCATTAATATGATTTTTAAAATGAAATAGATTCTATTTCGGGGTAACTATTTCATTTTTCGTCTTTAGCCCAATTATTTTGTTTCAATAAAATTTATCTTTAAGACACAAATATATCCTTAAACTATAACATAAAAGCATTAATATGCTTTAAAAAAAATAGATTCTATCTGTGGATTGAATAAGTCAAGTTTGGTAAAGACACGCCCCCAGAATTCGCGGCTCGTCCAATTACAACCCAATGGGCGAGGCATGAGAACGAATCCATAGTCTCTGTTTGGTGGAAAACTTCGCTCTCACGTTACAACCACACCCATATTCTCTGACAGCAAACAGGAAACTCGCGAATCGAATATGGGGGAGTTCTGAGGGTGGCTTCAATCGGGATCACATATATAAAAGGGAGCATTTTCAGCTGGAGCCCACAACAGTGATTTTTATCAACGAGTAACTACACATTCTCTCGTCATGGACACTTCCACATTAGCTTTACTGTTCCCCACTTGTGCTTTTCGGAGCCGCCCACCGGAACGAACTACTTTCAACGTAATTCATTGCAGAAATTTCTGACGGCGAGAAAGGACCAGCTGGAGAGGCCATTGAAATGTAAGTAGAAATAATTACGTGATAATTTAAAAATTAGTTGGTGAAATGTGATTTAAACTGGTTAGTCAACCCAGTCAACCCATTGTCCTGAATACGGAGGTCGAAGTATTGGCTCACATCCGGTCCAACGATTCCCAGGTCGTCGGGGAACTAATGTAAGCCTTTTTGCTTTTGGTTAAGAACAAGCCGGTGTATTTTCATCAATTTATTAAATGATAAAAAATCATGTTTTATAAATTAGTACAATTTTACATCTACTTAAATTAGTTACAGAATTAGCATCCATTAAATTTTAAATAAGCTACAGAGCACAAGACTAACATTACTGGGGACATCTTATATTTTACACAATAATGTTGCAATTATACATTTTATATATACGAGTAAAACTTTACACAATACATCGATTGCGCACAAATGGAAAACGTATTTTATCTGCATGCACACCATTTCATCATTCAGCTGATGTTTACCTGATTTAAATACACATCACACTGACTGAATATGGAGTGTAGAAAGTTTGTTTCGGGAAATACAACATATTTATCATCGCAGTCCGTTCCATCTGAATGGGCTATATGTAGTTTAGCGTACATGTGCATGCAGCTTAGATAAAAAAAAGTAAGGGTCTGAGCTGGGTATCACGAATTCTATGGGGCACTCGGGAACTAATTGTGTTTAACGGGTTAATCGTAATAAAGTAACTGTGCTCAATAGAAACTTGTGTTGGGGGCATATCAAAGAGGGACAGCTCCGATTTACAACATTGTGAGCAACACGGATGGATGAAGCGTGCCATGACAAGTCAGAAATAGTGCCACCTCTCTCGACAAGTAGAAAACATTCTATGATTCGTGAGAGCAAAGTCCTTTGCTTATATCAGTTAAAAAAAATGATGAACCATAGGTTTCATTCGCTTAGAACACTTCTTTTTTCATGTCCTTCTACGTTTAACGCCACGTGCTGGTAACACCTTCTTCCCACCACCACGCACTTTTCTCTTTGCATCTTTGATGATTTCGTCCCGTGTCCGTTTTAAGTGCTTTTTTTAGAGCTTCTTTAGGTCTAGACACCGCCATTATGTCTTCTACCGTGTTAAAACCTGATTGTAGTTCCTTCTTCCCGAGGTATCTGGCAGTGCAACGAAAGTGGAGCTTCACTGTTAAGCTCCCGTCATCGAATGGGAAACTTTTTCCCTCAATCGTTCTTATATATATTGAGATATTGGTTAATAGATTAATCGCAACATTCACATAATGAGGTTTTTCATATGTAATGCTCAAGCTCCTCCCTCTATTATTGGGGATGTGAGCAATGCGGAGCAGACGCGCCTGGGTATCTCCAACAAATCGATGCTCCACGATATTGCTGTAAATATAGGACATGTCTGGGGATGGACAGCCATCACCCAATTTCACCAATTTCAACTGATGCATTAGGCTGGACAAGTCATATTGTGCCTCGTGAAAGGTATCTATTTGGAGCGCTGCTCCATATCGGCCGTCAGTTATAATTTTAAACAGTCCTTTGCCTTTAATATTTCTATTATCCTGTTTATTTTAGGGTCAGAGCATGTGCAGGGGTTTCTTTGCTTACGATTTCGTATATTAAATCAGCCGTAAGATTTGAGCTTTTTAAACTCTCGTTTAAGTCTCTAACACAACATCCTCAGCCGCACCGTAACGACCAGGGCCTAGTGTTACTACTGTAGTATAATACAATGCCTCCCCACTCCGGACAGCCGGCATGGTTTCATCCCTAATTACCCCTGCCTTTTCACACTCATCACGATCTCTAAAAACCGTAAAAAGGTTATTTATAATCAATACTTAAGCTGGTGGATAGCTGAATTTCGCATATCCCCACCTCATACAAATCACGTTCCAATTACAATGGGCCCATGGAGTTCTGTTGCAAATTTGGTGTTAGGATGTACAGACAGAGAGGAAGAGGATGGTAGTGTAACATAGAAGTGGTTAAGCGCCATGTTGCATACTATTTATGCTTCATTATTACAGCAGCTTTTATATAGGTGTTGAAGCTTTCTGGGTACCCTAGCCATTTTACCAGGTACATTTTTCTCTTTCCTGAACCATTGCTACCTAAAATTTTTTCAATTTTAAACACAGTTTTTCCTAAATTAAACGTCACTTTCTGCAACTCTTCGCGGTAAAAGTCTCCTGCGATTTATTTCCCATTCAAATCTTCAACGTAGTACACCATTATCTCGCCTTTAGGTCTCATAGCCCTAACTTTAAAAACCTCGCGTATCCAGCCTTGCTCAAATCCCTTCGTAAATTTATTTCCCGAACGGGATAGCCTGATATAATCATTGATTTTGAAACGTGTAGAATGTGGCTGTGCTCTACAACTATCTCTTCTCACCTCACGCTCTGTGTGTGTACCTCTTTCTAAAACCTCGATAGCAGTTGTCCCAATCGGGCGATGGTGTGAACGGTTGTATGATGAGTCCAATGATTCCAGAATGTTTATATATCTGCATGTGTTTTTATGTGTAAAATAGCGATGCATGCGTTCCTTTATGGTACGTTTAACTCTTTCAGCTAAAGAGGCCTTATGTATAAAATTGCTAGTGTAGTAACTGATATTAAACTCTACCAACATGTTCTGAAAAGCTCCGGCTATAAATTCTTTCCCCATTTCCGTACAAAAATAGCCTGGAATCCTGTTTTCTTTCAACATCAACGTTTTGGTAGCTTTAGCAACTGTTTCAGGCGATTTATTTTTCAGGAGAATTAGCTACAGATATCTAGAGAATACATCTATTATGAATTAGATGTAGCGATAGCCATCATTATATACTGAATATCTTTGCATGTCTCTTAAATCCGCTTGCCAAATAGAGTCAATCGAAGCAGCTGTTGTCTTGGCTGTTTTAAACCTTTTTCTCACCGGCATATGAAGTGTATAAGCATCCTGCTCCGGCAAAAACCTCTCAACATCTTTTTTCCTTACTCCATCATTGTAAACACATCTGTACAGTCTAACAACACCGCCGTAGTAGGCTGGGTTAGAAATGTCAAAATAGTCTTTTCTTAATATGTTAGCCATTTGCGTATTTTAGAGGCACGTGGAGAGGGTTGGCCGTTGTTGTTTGGTCTCTTCTTTCTCCTCTTCAGAGATGCTACCGTTGGGGGTGATGGTGTGTTCAGTTGTGGCACATGCGAGACTTGCTCCAAGTCTTTTAACCTGTTCAGATTTCCTATCAATGTTTGGGGGACATTTATTTGTTATAGTCTTGATTTAATATGCTCCCATCCTGATGGTGAGGGCCTGTCCCACTTTCTCACCAGATCATGGACGATGTCGATGATATTCGAACCCTGTACCCTTGTTCCTTCAACAATGACCTCGCCTGTATCGATCAACTGTAAGATGGAGTCTTCACTCAATAGATTATAAAGACTGAAGCCTTTATTCCTCAATGTATGTGTGAGTCTGCTTTTAATACATGTCCGATATGTTGTGGGGGCGCACCGTTATTCTTTGGTTGGTCATCTCTAACGTCGGCCCCAGGACCTATGCCACCATGCTCATCGTTCCCCGCGCTATGCCTAATACCCACGGGGATCTCTGTCGGATTCTTATAATTTTCATTCTCATGAAGAAATCTGCAGAGCCTCTTGGTATAAGATTCTTTTCTCATCAGGTGACTTTTCACTGTTTAATAGGTCTAACAATTCGCTTTCCATTCTTTTAAGCCTGCTTTTACGGGGTTCTAGAACCCTGTCTGGACTCTTTGAACTTTGCAGTGAAGCATACACCTCGTGCGGAATCACTACCACTTTCTTCATTATATTAATCTAGTCAGTAAAAGACCCAAAACTGAAAATAAGATGGTGAAGAATGATCCCCCTCTTTGTACAATAATTCTCTTTTTCTTCTCCACAGTTTGACTTTTACGAGCGAGCGTACGTATTATGTTCTTGTAACGACGTAGGCGAGCCTTTTCATGGGGTTTCATTGGTACATTACATTTTATAACATTAAAGCAGATTTCACAGATGCATTTTAAAAAGTCGGAGTCGATATTTTTAATAAACATCTGCTGCAATTTTTATTAATTCACGGTATTTCTTTAGCCTACTTGTCATTCTGGAATATACACCGTTTCAGGCTCGTTTGGGAATATATTCGTTCTTAGAAGCATTCTAAACTTGTTTTGTGGGTGAAGGTCACAAAGCAAATATCCGTAACGTTGACTTGTCGCTTCTTTATAAACTTCCAAAAAATTCTTACGCTGATTCGGTGACATTTGATTGGCTAATACCCCAATTTGTGACACATCTCTACGTTGCGCGAATAAGACTAGATATTGTTTAGTTAATGACACATCGCGCATGTATCTATTTTTGAAAAATAGATTCTGATTGATGAAGAACACGCTTATGCTAAGATGGTGGGAAAACACTGTAAATGTCTCGGCTAACGTTTTATCCATTTCTAACATGAGATCGTCAGTTACAATGACCGTATGCTCATTTCCCTTTAACGAATTAACGTTATATACGCCTTTTGTGGAACAAAATATCATCTTGGTATTCGTTGAATACTGACTGGTAGTCGAATAGCACCATATGACGTTATGCACAAATTTTGAGAACATCTCCCCTTATCTTTAATGATTTTAAGCATAAAGACAGTTTTGCACATCCTGTAGGGCCAGACATAATACATGTAGATGGGCTCGTGAACCTGAATTTTCCTACAGACTCCATCTCTAACACGTCACACTCCTAAGTGGAACATATACAAAATATAATAAAAATTTAAGTGATGTTCCTTATATTCTACAATCTTAGTTTTCTTCTTCCACAGAACTGTGAATGACAACGAGTTACAGCATCATGTCCCCATCATCAATATTGCAGACGACCCCGATGACAGTGTAGTTATGGTTACAGACTCCAACCCTGCTGACAAGCCCACACCAGCGACACCTGTAATACCACCACGCGAAAATTCCAAACGGAAGCATGATGAAGAGCCTTCCACGTCAGGTATAAAACTTGTCAAGAGTGCACCGGTTGTTCGACCCCCGGTAATAGGGCCCCAGCCCTCTACGTCTTACGACACATCTCCCACACTAGCTCCCTCCTCAAATAAAAATACGTACCCTTATTCCTTTTTACTTCCGGACACATCCTCCAAATCAGCAGCAGCAGCTTCTCGTGCTGCAGAGGAAGGTATAACATTCGAACTGGTGCGCACCGCTGCCCCCACCCCAGCCCTGACTAGAAATCGGTATGTAGTCAGGGTTGACCCTGAAACCCTGTATAACAAAAGTGTTGAACACGGTATGCGACGCGTAGTTGAACGTATTGTGGAGTTTGCCCTTCAGAACAGCGACGAACGTGAAGTGAGAATGAGGTTGTCCTTCGGGTTCGGGTCAGATGACGGGGATGTAGATGATTTTTGGGTAGTAATACCATTCAGACGCTTCGCAGCTGCAGACATAGAATATACCTTGGGCCGTATAATGCAGGCCTCTCAAAATAGTACAGCCTTCAATATGGACAACTTCACGGTAGATACTGACAGAGTATTCCAGGTTGCGGGTCATAGTGCCACACCTTATACTCTTACCTTCAGTTCGCGGAATATTTACAGAAGGTATACGAGTATAAGCACCGAGCGTGGTTGCGGCTTTATAGTAGTAGTCTTAACCCATATGTTTACTGTACTAAATACCCGGGTCAAAAATATTTGATTGCCTACGGTTGTGCAGCGTGCCCGTAAACTGGCTTCAGGAATTTGAGTGTAATATGGGTCCTGAAGAGCTGAGAAGGGTAGAGCAGGAAATGAATGTTCGTATAGTTGTATATGGAATGGATGATCGTCGTAGGACTGTGTATCTTTTTAAAAGCTGTGTGAGAGATCGTACAAGGCCCCAACTTATTTTACGGCTGTCAGGGTCAACGTATCTCCCCATCCGTAATATAAGGTCCCTTTACGCGAGTTATGATAAAAGTCGAAAATATGGAAGGCATCATGATTTGTGTAAGGGGTGTCTCGAATTGCGGGTGATATAGTGAAACATTGTAAGGAATGCCACATGGTATGTGAGCAGTGTAAAAGCTCCAAATGTGAAAGTCGTGTGGGTGAAGCTGAGAAGAGGGAATGTAATGTGTGTACACGGTCATTTTTCAATAATAAATGCTTTGAGCTCCATAAGTCAATTGGCACTTGCAGGAAAATGAGAATCTGTGAATGTGGTATGTTTCATATGATGGATAATTGGGGGAAATTCACGCATAAATGTGATGAAAATCACTGTTCTACATGTCAAGAAAAGTATAAGGCGGACGGAGTAAAGCATGTATGTTATACGAAAGATGCTAAGCCTAAAAATAAACCCTGTATAACCGTGTACTACGATAAGAAAACTTACGCAAACTCTGAAACCAAAGAGGTTATTCCACATCTACTTGTAAGCCATACTATCTGCGATGAGTGCATGGAGGTTGAGTGTGATGAGTGTCACAAATGTAGTAAACGGACAAACGTTTTTAAAACGAATGCACACGACAGCCCTGTGAAACTCTTTGTTTTATATTGTTAAGTTAACGGACAAGTTAAAAAAATGAATGTGTATATTCTTGCCAACAACGGGGCAAAATTTGACACACAGTTCCTTTATAAGGAACTGCTTGAACACGAGTCATCTGAGATATTTGCAGGCGACCCCTTGAAAAGGGGAAACAAACTTATATAGATGTAAATAAGAAGTAATGTTCAGTTTAAAGATACTTTATTATTCACACCTTGTAAACTAGCCAAGCTACCCAAGGTGATGGGTGTACCCGCCGAAGTTTCAAAAGGGTATTTCCCTTACACTTTCCTCACTAGCGACACTTTAAATTACGTAGGACTATCTCCCACCAAGCAATACTTTAACTACACCAACACGGGTGATAGGGAGCGTGAATATTTTGACCGTTACTACAACAGTTTTAATGAAGCTAATCCTTACAATATGGTTGATGAATGTGAGCGTTATTGCGTGAATGATGAGAGCCTTATTGCGTGAATGATGTGCGCTTGCTTAGAGTATGTTTCCAGGCCTTTAGAAGGATGTTCATAGACCGTTTCAACTGCGATCCGTTGCAAGTCGCAACCACAATCGCGTCATTGTGCTTTACTGTGTTCAACAACAATTTCATGCCTAAAGACACCTTAGCTGTCATTCACAGAAACAACCCTCGCAGTTATGGAGACAAGGCTATTTATTGGTTCATACACCTACAGCAGCAAACCGGTGTATACATAAAATATGCCCGTAACACTGAGGAAATACCCATTGAGGTCAATGGTCGTGTTTTTTGGGTTGATGGTCTAAGCGATGACCGGGCCACTGGTGAGAAGACTGTGTACTCCTTTAACGGTTGCTGGTGGCATGGATGCCCACGTCCTGAGTGTGGAATCGTAGGAGATATCCACGGTAGAGCTCCTGCCGATAGTCTGGTATGGACCCACACCCACGATGAGCTTATAGGCTCCCACTTCACTCACAAGGTCTTGTGGGAGCATGAGTATGATGCACGGATGGAAACAGATGGGCGGTACCGCGAAGAAATAAACACCATCAACCCATTGAAGCTATACTTTCTGACTACGTAGGGCGGGAAACTCCATTACTACGACTTCTGTTCTTTATATCCCTACGTGATGAAGAATAATCCGTACCCTGTAGGTGCACCTGAGAAACTGGTGGGACCTGACCTGCCCACCATCGAGGTGTTCTCAACAAATTTGAACAAGTACTATTTCGGTCTTTCTTTCGTAGACGTGCTCCCCCTCGCGATTTATGGATTTATGGATCTTACCCGCCGTTATAGATCACCAGTTCATGTTTCTCCTGTGCGTGAAGTGCGAAGAGGAGAACAATGGGCCTTGTAATCACAACGAACCAACGGAAGATCAGAGGTGTATATACAAGTCCTGAGCTGTCCCGAGCCGTAACCATGGCGGTTACGGAATATTGACGATATATGTGGTGTGGAGGTTTCAAAAGCTACCCAACCTTTTCACGCCGTATATAAATACTTTTTTGAAAGATAAAGTAGAAGCATCAGGCTACCCGCGAGAGGTTGAGAGCGAGGGTGAAAAATCGGCTTATATTCTGCGCTACCGTGACCGTGAAGGGATACAACTTGGCCGGGCCCAAATTGTAAAGAACCCTTGCAAGCGCTTTAGTGCAAAGTTGTGCCTAAATAGTCTTTGGGGAAAGTTTGCATAGAATACAGGTAAGCGTAATATTCACAGATAGAATAATATTCACAGAGAGGGAGCGTGAATACATGCCGCCTATTGGGGAATTCCTCGGAGAGTTGACTGACGAGATCAAGGATGAGTATGTTGATGGTGCATAGGCTGACTCCTTTGTATCAACAGGGCCAAAAACTTATGGGATACGGGTGAGGGTGGGGGAAGAGCTGAAATATATCGTGAAGGCGAAGGGCACCACGCTTAACCTGGCGAACCGAGGGGTCGTTAACTTTGACTCGTTGAAGGAGTTAGTGTGCTTAGAAGATGAGGGTGATCAACCACCCCAACTGACTGTAGGGACCCACAATTTTCGGGCACAGAAACTGGGGGGACGTGAAGGAACTTAGGGGTACGAAAGTGTGTCGTAACACCTGTAGGAAACGTTACCAGGTGCCTGGCACCTATGATACCGTACCCTTTGGGTACCATAGTACTTGAATTATATATATATATATATATATATATATATATATATATATGTCTATTTACCTGTTAACGATATGTTTATTTTATTTATTACGTATATTTGAATATGTTTATTAAATAAATCATGTTTCAATTAGGGTTTCATTTTCTTCTTTGTGTGTGTGTGTGTGTGTGTGTGTGTGTGTGTGTGTGCGCGCGCGCGTTTGTACAGGAAAAAGTCCTAAGCTCCGCCCACTGTAAGCTCAATCAAAGGCTCACGTGACTCCTGATACTACCTGGGCAATCTCTGCTCCTGCGTGCTCAGTTGGCCGCTGCAAGCCCTAGATGTCAGACGTATATTTGAAGAATTCTCACGTAGACGAAAAAATAGTGATGGCGACCTTTGATATTGCGTGTTCGACGTTTATGAAGTGGTATTCGATAAAGTCGGAAGGTGTAGTGAATACTGAAAGACTCCCTAGTCCTCCCTCCTTTGAGATCTTAAGGTTACATTGAACTGTGCGAAGTTTGAGGAAAAAGAGGTTCAAATACTCTATGGATATTCTGGCGAGAGCATTGCCGGATTTCGCGGCACAAACGATGTAATGGACTACGTTGTAGGACTAAACTGTATAAAAGCTTACATACACCGTGAAGTGAAAGAAACAACGCGTGCAGAAGAGAAGCAACGAGTATGGGTAGTGAGTCTTATTGATGAATGGTGTGGCAAGCGATATTATATCATGCTACATCATACCGAGTACGCGTACCCTTCGGCTGAGAATGTAAATCTTGTCATCACGGATAGTCTGAAATACTTTTACCACTACATTCACATATATCATGACGAGGTTCGCAGTGAGGTTGTGACTAAAGGCCTGTATGAGTTTTTAATAGAATTTAGAGACCAGTATCGACTGCTAAGCAAAAAGGATAAATACGGGCACATGTTTCTCTCAAATAGTGCTCTGGATTGTTAATAAAATGTGTGTAGTTCGTGGAAATGAACAAAATTATCTAATGCGCATTCTGGGGAGTGATAAAACACTAAAGCCGATATTGCCCCATGTATCGGAAAAATTCTGATTGCCCGGTATAATGGGCACAAGTACTCGCATGATTCTTTCATGCTGGAACAAACCCGTACACGAGATATTAAAGCTTGGTATGACTCACCCGTGTGACTGGTTTCCCACACCTGTCTCCGAGCCAATCGCGCACCGGTTGCTCATATTCATCTCAGAGCTTGACCCGACTGAACGTGCACTCTCACAATGGAAAACGATGGAGCTTCCTTTGAGCAGCATTATCAATGCCGTATACGATGTGTCCATGACGAAGTCATTGCGTGTGTTCATACGTAAAACCGGTGCCATTAACTATGTACTTGAAACGACTTTTAAATAAACAACATTACGTTTACCAGAGTTTGTTTGTCTACGTGTTGAGGAGATGAATAGAATCTTCGTGATAGTTGAGAAGTGGGGTGAGGATCGTTCTAAAATACCTGCAGGTGTAGGTACAAGAAGAAAACAGATTAGTGATACCCCCTCATATGCCACTGTTTGTACGTTGTGTATAAACAACGATCAGCTATGCATTGATATACGACTGATGTGGAAGAATGCATCTGATAATAATGTTCTTGTCCCTACGCGAAACCACTTCATCCTCGATAGACTGTTTCAAATCGTCGGTTTCCGCACGCTAAAGCCTATATTAGACGCACGTATTACGGATATGGTTTATTTTGATACGGTTCTTGAATAGGCATACACCGCTCTGCTCGACAGGTTTACCGAATGTAGGAATGAACATGGCGAGAATGGTCTAGAGCTGGATGCTTATTTAAAAGGTTTAGACTATTCGAAATATTATGAACTTTGGTACAAGAACTTCAGCGGTACAGGGTAGAGCTCGCCTACACTGTTCACCCTCAAGAATTGTTTCTTTATATAATGAGCAGCTGTCGTTACGACTTGGAAGATTATTTCAACTGCCGCTATGCGTTGTGAAGAAAAGTTCACGATTGAAAAGCTCGGATCTGTAAGAAAAAACCCTCAATTGGAAAGGAGAGTTTATAAACTTGAATTTAATAATAATGTTGTGGCTAACGACGCCCTCTTTGTGCGTGCTTTCGATTGTATTCTGTCCGTGTTTAAAGAGAGTGATAATTTGCTAACTAATTGTAAAGTGGGCACAAAAATAGTATTCAATGAATTGAAGGACCTTTACATTGAATAGGCACCCGCACACCTTGAATGGTGAAATAATGTTAAATCGTATTAATTGCATAGTACAAAGCATCAATGATGTGACTGTAGACTCGATCACGTGCGAGTTTAGTATTTTAGTTATATATATACATATAAGTGTGTATTTGCTCATACATATATTAAATATGTATATAGATTTCTCCTGTACTAATATTATTATTTAAGAATGTACATATATATCCTTCGTTTAATGTGTGTATTTTTTCTGTATATTATTTTTGATTGTATATTTATTTCCTATATATTTCATGAATTATTTCCCTTAACTCGTCTAAATAAACAGAATGATGTAATGGTGCTTTATTTAATTATTTTGGTTGTCTATATAAACGATATTAAGGAATAACTCGGGGGATGGGAATATATATATAAACAATGCACCGTCGATATATTTATATATATATATATATATATATATATATATTACGTATATATGTGTACCAAATGGCTGGTTACGCCTTCTAAGCCGACTGACGGATTTCTAAGCCAACTGTCAAGAATATCTCCATTAATTAAATAAATAGCGCAATCTAGCCCTTGAAAAGTTATTAATATATGTAGACATACACCTAAACAAGCCATTTACGCCTTCTAAGCCAGATTAAGCCAACTGGCTGGAAGACACTTCAAAGCCAAGTGATGCTCCCTGAGCTCTCATTATGCGTCTGCGTCTCGCAGACGATGGATGCTCTCTCTCTCTCTCTCTCTCTCTCTCTCTCTCTCTCTCTCTCTCTCTCTCTCTCTCTCTCTCTCTCTCTCTCTCTCTCTCTCTCTCTCTCTCTCTCTCTCTCGCTTAGGTTAGGTATATTCCTTTGCGGGGTGAGGCCGTCCCAACTTCTCCCCCCAAAGTCTCTTAGGTTAGGTGGACTTCCCCAGCTTGCTGGGGGAATTCCCCCTTTCTTTTTTGAGGGGGGCACCATGGGGGTGGTACTTGTACTCATTTGATCAACATTGCAATTGCTCCGCACTCGTCTTGTTTGCCGTCATACTACTCACGCCTTAGATATATAATGTATAGTTGACTTTATCGCACTTATGCAGCCTATAATCCCTAAATCTACTCTTTATAATATCCTCTACTCTAGAATTAAAACACAAGGGCTTGTTATTTACTTTCTCACGCTTAATCTTGTACTGTACACATTCCTAATTTATAGTCCTAAGCACCGTTTCAAACGATTTTCACATTATTTTTGCGTTGGAGGCCCCATTACGTTTTCCCAATTTACGCTTGGCAATTAATTTCTAAATTTACAAAAGTCTGCGCGCTGGAAGTCATGAATTTTAGTCGAGTTAGCTGGTTTCGAGTGACTTACTGAGAGTACAAACTCTACTATATTGTGATCGCTATTGCTTAACGGTTATATTAATTGAAGATCAGTGATAAGCCTATCATCCGTAGTTATTACTAAATCGAAAATACTGTCCAACCTCGTGGGTTCCCCAACCTTTAGAATAAGAAAGCTATCCCCGAGAAAATTAACTAAACGATTACCTTCCGCATCTCCCTGCATTGTATCGTAATTCACGTTCGTGCAATTAAAGTCACCCATAATGTAGGCCTGTTCACTACCTATTATTCTCTTTAGTTCACGATATAATGCTTCGTCCGTATCAGCTGTCTGATTACGGGGCCTATATATAACGGCAACAAGAGGTTTGAAATCGCTCAATTTAAGTTCCGCTGCAGTCGAATCTATCGGTTCTGGAATTCTGTCTTAATTCTATAGCGCTCGCAATATTATCTTTGATATACAACACAACACCTCCTCCTTGTTCGAAACAAAAAGTCTATAACCCCTAATTTGATACTCCCCTACAAAGTTATGTGTGTCAGTACTGAGCCACGATTTACTAATCGCAATTATATATATATATAAGTAAATCGTGGCTCAGTACTGAAATACGTAACCTTGTAGGGGAGTGGAGTATCAAATTAGGGGTTATAGACGTTTTGTTTCGAACAAGGAGGAGGTGTTGTGTTGTATATCAAAGATAATATTGTGAGCGTTATAGTACTAAGGCACAGAATTCCAGAACCGATAGATTCGTCTGTATATGGACTTTGCTAAAGCGTTCGATAAAAGTGACCATGGAATCATAGCACACAAACTTAAGAATAAAGGAATTACTGGAAAGCTAGGAAGATGGATATTTAATTTCTTGACGCAAAGAACACAAAGAGGGGTGGTAAACGGAATTAAATCGGAAGTCTCGGAAGTCTCGGAAGTCGTGAGCTCTGTCTCACAATGGACAGTATTAGCTCCCTTGCTGTTCATAATAATGATTGCAGATATTGATGCAGATATTAAAGACAGCATTGTATCATGTTTCGCAGATGAAATAAAGATATGTAAGGAAATGTTGAACGAAGATGACATAAGAAAATTACAAAACGACATTGAAACATTATTCCAGTGGGCAGAAGACAACAATATGAAGTTCAACGAAGAAAAATTCCAACTTCTAAGATATGGTAATAACAAGGAGCTGCAGAATAAAAGGTACAAAACTCTGCAAACCAAACAGATAACACCAAATCTACAAGTCAGGGATCTGGGAGTAATAATGTCGTCGGATGTAGAATGCAGAGAGCACTACAACATCAAAATTACAACGGCTAGAAAAATAATGGGAATCATCTGGAGGGGTTTCCGTAGCAGAAAAGCAAACATCATGCTCAAATTATGGAAGAGTCTAGTCCTATCAATAATTGAGTATTGCTCAGTACTCACAAGCCCATACATAAAAAGAGACATTGCGAACATTGAAGCTATACAAAGGACTTTTACGTCTAAGAAGAAACGGAAGGTGAAGACTACTGGTCTCGACTACAATCCTTGAAACTCTACTCTCTCAAAAGAAGGCGAGAGTGGTACACAATAATATACATATGGAAAATACTTGATGGCTTTGTCCCTAACTTTAGGAATGAAATAGACACAAATTGGAATGAGAGAAGAGGCAGATTTTGTGCAGTCCCAGCTGCTGTGGGACATGGGGCCATGAAAGCGAGGATGGAAAATACCTTCAGAATACGAGACCCAAAGCTCTTCACTGCTCTACCGAGAGAAGTAAGGAATCTCCAGCACACCGACCTGAATAACTTCAAGAATCAGTAATTCCCTCCTTCACCAAATTCCGCAAATGAGGCGGAATGCTGCATTCGAACCCACACAAAGTATACAGGGTGGCGCAAAAGTTAGGAGTCAAAGAGCCCTCATTACGTAAATTATAAATTTCTTAACTAAAATCGTAATTTTTATTTAAAAATAGTGGATACCACAGAACAGAAAAGATCCATTCTCTCTGGCCCCTTTAACTCCTGAGTTTTGCGCCACCCTGTGTATATATATATATATATATATACATATATATATATATATACCCAAGGTGTTTCAGAACCGGTCTGCCATACTTTCGGGGGTGATATCGAGTTCAAAATTTACTACAACATCAATGCTATTTCCAACCGTTGCGGAGCTACGGACGTTTTAAGGTGCACGGTAAAAAATAAACGAGAGTATTAATCTCATGTATTTATTGCTACATTTTATGAGATACACCTTATAAATGTTCAAAATATCCGCCTCGGTTTTCAATGCACAGCCTTGCTCGTTCCAAACAAGAGTCCACTGCCCATTGAATCATTTCGGGGTGTTCTCGTATGTAAACAGTGGTATCCACAATCCGACGCAAGAGTTCCTCTCTCGTTCGTATTTTGGCAGTGGTGGGCACGCGCAACAATTTTTGTAGCGCCGCAACCGCAACCGCAACTCTGCTGAAATAGTTGCGCCGCACGCGCAAGCGCAACCCTTCTCAAAAAGTTGCGCCGCAAGCGCAAGCGCAACCAAAAATGTTGCGCCGCAAGTTGCGCCGCAACTTTTTGCGGCGCAACTGCCCACCTTTGCATTTAACGTATATCTGCAGTGGTGGGCACCCGCAACAATTTTTGTAGCGCCGCAACCGCAACCGCAACTCTGCTGAAATAGTTGCGCCGCACGCGCAAGCGCAACCCTTTTCAAAAAGTTGCGCCGCAAGCGCAAGCGCAACCAAAAATGTTGCGCCGCAACTTTTTGCGGCGCAACTGCCCACCTTTGTATTTTGGTCTTGTAGACCATCTCTTTCATAAGGCCCCATAAAAAGAAATCTAACGGGGTTAGAACCAACTGAAAGAAAAAACTGAGGATTAGTAGTGGTAACTTCTTAAACCGAAACTACTACCAGTACTGCCATCTATCGAATTACACACAAGTAGGAATTTGTTGTTTGCACATCTTAAAACGTCCGTAGCTCCGCAACGGTTGGAAATTGCACCTACTGTATGTTGTATTAACCTTTTTACTCGATCTCATCCCCCAAATCACCCCCGAAACTTTGGCAGGCCGGATGTGAAACACACTGTATATAAAATAAAATGAGTATGGATGTTTTTAAGTAAAACTTAATTATATATCGAAAATAGGAAAAAAGACCTAACTATATTTCGCTCTTATCTTTAAAGATAATATATCTTCTACATTCATAATTTCGTATGCTTTCCTTTCGCTTTCCTTCCTAATGAAATTTATATTTATAGCTTATTTACTGTGATATGTAAGTGGTCTTACAATTTACTGTGATATTCTGTGGCCTTACAGTATACTGTAATATTCTGAGCCTTTACAATTTTCTTGATTCCTGCAGTTACATATGCTGTTATGAAGTCGGGGGACAGCGAGTTGACAGTATCTCTGTACCTATTCTTACTTATTGCTTTTCCTCCATTTTTCTCCTCCGTTTTTTCATAGTGCCTATAGTGAAATGCCCTTAAAGGTTGTATAGTGAGTTGGGATCTCATCTCAGCCAACCACTCTCACCTGATTTGAAACTGTCTTTCAAATATATGAAGATCGGCCCTTGTCTCGCTTTAGGTCATTTCCATTCTTAGCCCAAATATGAGAAAACGCAAAGTGGAAATTTTTTATGTTTCTCTCATGTAAGTTTATGGCTGAATATAAGAAAAAAATGAAGCAGAAATTCTCCTACATAAGGAAAATCTCAAATGTTGATACTTATAAAATAGGATTTTTCCATTTCCGTAATCGAAAATGTGCAATAGCATATCAACATCAGTCCAATTCAAATTTGAAATCGTTTCTAATTACGATGGCTAATATATTCTCCAATTAAAATTCCATTATCTTAGTTTGTTTTCTAGCGTCCGAAGATAATTGTGTTATATTATGGATAGAGAGGTTATCATTATCATTATCACCGATAATCTGAACTCGAAAGACTGAAAAGAAAGGGGCTGGATGGTGGAGAATTAAAGATACCCGTAGGGACCAACTATATTGGGTATAAGTGATATTTTAATGGTTACCCCCCTCCCCACCCCCGCAGCATAGAACTTAGCAAATAAAAACAACCCGAAAACCATCGCGAATGCTTATACAGTATGAATTAAATGCTTGTTACCACTTTTTTTTTAAAGTTCATGGTAGGTCTGTAAAAGCAGTAATTTTTTTTTTTAAATCGTGATTGGCCAGTATCAAAAAAGCAGGACTCTATTCATTCCTCGTAAATGCGTGTTTGAATTCGCTGTTTACCAGTGCAAACCTATGAAGTTTAAAAACCCGTTGCTCGTCTAAAAATCTTTTGATGTGTTAAATTATGTTTCATTTTCATTGTTGCAAAGGATTCATTAAGGTTATTTTTATTCTATAAAACATTAACTTGTAGATTTTGCGTTTTCACTGCATACCATAGAAATCAAAACCTTAATAATCAATGTTTTGTTTTTAAAAGCCAAACTTAAAGTATTAGAAAATATTGTGACAACCACTTATATATAGAACCCTTCTTCCTAATCTTCTGACATATGACAAAACTCCTAAAATATCCTACTAGAAAACTGTCAATCCGGGTCAATACAGGGTTTGAACATTTTGTACATTACAATTAAATGCTTTCACCACCTACAGAAATTAGAATGACGTAGTAATGCGCTTAGATACTTTAGTCGTGAGCACCACTAAAACAAGCATACTATCAAACAAACATACCCATAAACTTACACAGAAAATTTGTTGATGCCATACAGTTCCTAGTAATAATACCCAATCAGGAGGGGCAGAAACTGGCACAGCCATCAGGCCAGACGAATGCAACCCATTACGCTAACTCACGGATAATTATTATTGGGAGTCGAACTCCCGACCTCAGAACTTTCATTTCACTTACAGGAAAACGGCGTTACAGCTGAGCTAAGGACGCTGATAATTCCTAGAAATAATGTTTTTTATTTTAATGAAAAAAAAAACTTTCGTGCTGATTTGTTGACGTCATTCGTGAGAGAGTATTTCAGAATTAAATTTGAAAGTAATTTTAATAGTGATTATTTGGATTTGTTTCATAAAACTTTTTTCATTTTACTACCCATTTGTTCTTATCAATCAAGTATGCAAAGGTGGGCACCCGGGCCTCATAAAGGACCGACGGTCCCGGTCCTTGCCTCAAACTGGACCGACGGTCCCGGTCACGGTCCTTTCTGAAGATAGGACCTAGGAACGACTCGGTCCTCGGTCCTTATATATAATATAAGTGAAAAATTTGATTAAAATGAAAAATGAAATTAAAGACACCGGAAATCTTTAATTTTATTAACGTAAATTATAATTAATACAATACATAAATGATGAAAAAAAGTTATTAAGTTAAATGCTTGAGTTTCCCTTCAAGAAGACTAGCATTTCAAAATGGCTGTCACTGAGCCCTGACCTTTTCGGCTTGAGGACGTCCTTCCCCAAAGAGAAGAGCCTCTCCACGGTGGCACTGGATGGGATAGGCGTGTTAAACTTGATGAACAAGTCCTTCAGGTGTTGAAACAAGTTTCAGTTCAGTCTCAGTCTCTTTCTGAGTCTTCTGGAGGAAACGATCCATCTTCTTTAGAACTTCAAATAATCACTAAACACACTAAAATCACTAAAAAAGACCGTCCGGACCGGACCGTCCGGAATTGCTTAAAAATGGACCGTCGCTCCTCATTTCGGTCCTCACTGAGAAAAGGACCGACTTTCCCGCTCACGGTCCTTAAAAAGGACCGAGTTCCTGGAGTTCGGTCCTTTTGGAACTCGGTCCTGCCCACCTTTGCAAGTATGTACTCGTAACATACACGTCCATTTTCCACATACTTCTTGACATCAAAAACTACAGTAAAATAGAACAAGAGTTACGTAATGTGAGACAAATGCGAGTCATGTTCTAAACTCCAGCATTAAACTCTTAAATGTTGGGTAAGATTTCCACAACTAATTGAAAAAGTACCATTTTGTACCCCAGTAATCATTTTATATCCCAGTAATCGCCCATTCATTCTGAATGTTCAAATCACTTATGAGTGTGAGACGATTTCTCCCAAATGGTTTTGAGTGTGAAAAGTGAATTTCCAAACCGAACATCTCCAAACCGGCATCTTCACATGTCCAACTTGGGAAAAATTTGGCCGAGAAACAAAATTTCTGAAAATCCTAGAAAAAATTAATAATTGGTAATATTCTATTTTTCTTTGGATAATATTTTTTTTTGGCGACAGTAATAAAGTTTTAGAAATAAAACTGAATCATTAATGATTAGAAATTTTTTATGCTTTTTTAACAAAATTTGTGTTATTAGGCGGACTTACTTCCAGAACTGTATTTATAGAAAATAATTACATTGTAATAATAATTACTTTAACTTCTAAAAGAAAACAGTACTCGTTTGAAATTCAGTCAAATAGTGTATAAATCATTATCTATACTCTATAAATTAATCTAAATGAAACAAAAATCTGCTATTTCCATTTTCATTTGCTAAATAAAACAGAACATGACAAAAGGTTTCAAATAATACTCGACATTTTTTACTATTATTATATTTATTATATTTACACTATTTTATTTTCAATAGTATATTAGTTCATTGTTGGAAATTTTAAAAAAAAATCTCTAATTAAAATTAATAACACTCAAACTCAGTGAATGTCGATGTTCACGACCCCCATTCCCTTCTGAGGGAAAATATCAGTTTCAGATGTTACCCGAATGAATGTTAAATTTCACATTCCGAGCGTGATTCTGACAAGAAAGTATTTTATCCGATTCGGATTCAGACTCCAGCTAAAAACCGCTACTCATATCCCAAACTGAGTTCAAATTCGCACAAAAGTATGATAAAACGGAGAACAACGAGTTACACAATAATCAAATTGTGTAATTTAGTGCATACAGCATTAACTCTCTTTTTTATTGTTTAAGTTAAAATAGGTAATTTCAGCCGATTATTAAAAGAAATAATTACATAAAATATTAAATATTTAATTACAGAACATCACTCATGGTTAAGTGAGATTTAGAAGCAAAGTACAGGTGACTGTCTATTATAGGTAGTAGTATGATGGAAAAATGTAGAGTTGGAGTATGGGGGTAGAGCGGGAGTAGGGGATGTCAAAATGTAAAGTGGGGGAGAAGGAGGGTAGGGGATACAAAAATGTAGAATGGAGATGGGGGGGGGCTACGGGGATGTGGCCGCTAAACTTCATATTTAATAATGTAGAGTGGGAATAAAGCGGGCAGGGGAGGTGGCCGCCAAACTTCATATAAAAAATGCTGAATTCGTATTTGTAGTCATCATATATATATATATATATATATATATATATATATATATATATATATATGCATATATTGGGATATATTATTGAAAGAGAGCCTGTATGTAAGGAGAGAACCTAACCTAGCATGTATGTATGTGTGTATGTATTTAATAAAGCGCAAGTATTTGTTGGAGAGCCTGTATGTATGTTTGTGTATACTGAATAACTAACATCCTATCACCACGACTTCTTGAAGCAAATTGCGGGGGCCCGTGGCAGCTGGCTGTCAGTCAAGAACCACAGCCACTCGTCCTGGCGTAGTATATCTATATATATATATATATATATATATACTGAGATAAAACAAAAAATTTTCAGACAACTTTTTGAACTGAAATGTTGGTCCCCCGATCCTTCAAGCGGTCTTTTCTCTGTGCACATACCGACACTGTATATAAAGTTATTTCCATGTATGTACTTTTTTAGGCTGCCTGGTCGATTCCGTGCTAACTTGGAACGTTGTATACATATATATGTATATATTGGAAAACACACAATTACACCGATTTGTTTTATTAACATATTCCTGTATCAACCATAAATTAACATACCAATCAGTAAAGACGAGCTAAATTAACAATACTCCCGGTAGAGAAGAATCGTATACACAACAAAGTCAAAATACACAAAACTTATTTAATATATATATATATATATATATATATGTGTGTGTGTGTGTGTGTGTATATTAGGGTGTGTCAATTTTGGTGGTGAAATTACTAAATTGAAAATCATGTGATTTGGTAGCAATTTAATGTAATCATTTGGCATGCAAAATAATATCCTTGCTTCAAAAACAATAAAAAATAACTCCTACCTACATCAATTTTAATTCAAAAATTCCATTTTTCCGTAAATTTGTAACAAAATAACAAATGTGCGCAAACATCCTATCAACATTTAAAGTGCCAATAAGATATCATTCAGAGTCTTTATTTGAAAGTAACCAATGCAGTCATGTCCTTTTTGCTGCGGTTCCTTGATATCAGCATTCGGCTTGCTACTTGCGCTTTGATGTAGCCTTCTCGCCTCTCGTGACTGTAAACTTGACTAGCTGCTTCTGTGACCATTTTTACACATCTCTCCACACTCTGAGTGTGAGAAGGCCACTTTGGCACTTGCATTGGGGCCTCTTTAAGTTGTGTTAAATCTTTGTTTGTTATACATGTTGTCAGTGGTGGCTCCAAAACTTCCGAACTCAAGTTAACTAATTCTGACAATTTCGTGGCATTGACGTTTATCGGAGGCACCTTCCTTGTCTGAACAGAGCAGTCTCCCAGCTGGTCATCATCTAGTGATGTTCCTCTAAGCTTTAGAATGATTTCCACAGCCTCAGTTCGCTCTTTGATACACTGGCTGCAGAGTATTGCTTGCAAAGCTGCCTCTGGCCTAGCATACCAAGCGGACCTTCTCACCACAGGTAACACGATGTCCACCACTACTTTCCTTTGGGTTCTCAGTAGCTGTAATTGAAACAAGATGTGGTTGGGCCCCTCCATCCACATTGGATTAAGTTTTACATTGAACCAGTGAGGAAGATAAAACCCAATAATAAATTCAACAATCAACATCAAATTCTGTAGCATTTTGCCCTTCAGTGCATGTTTGGAAACCCAAATCCTGCAGAAACGAATCGCTGTAGTTAACCAACGACTGTGACTTACGAGTCCAATCTCCAAGAGAGCCAGATTTTGAGGCAACTCCCCTGATCTGATTTCTTGAACAATACGATAAGCGTAAGATTCATCCATGCTGAGGTCTTTGATAACTTCTTCAGGCAACACTGGAAGGGGAGGGCCTACTTCGACCTTTGGAAATTTTGTATTTATTTCTAATTCCGTTGCTTCATCCAGCATGTTGCCAAGGGGGCCTGTCCACTTGTTGTTGCTCTTTGTAGGACCATCAAGTTCCTGGATGAGACGACGAAGAGGTAGTTCCCCTGTATGCAAATCACATACAATCCAAACAAGCCTTCTTCCAAGTTTTTTTCTCTAAATGCGTCATAACACCGCCCTGCCATCCAGTGTTCACCGCAGTTGAGTCTCCACCAACGGCCTGCAGTGAACTGTCAAGTCTTCTTTCTTGAAGCCAACATATTATTTGATCAGCAATTGCCTCTGCATGTTTCTTGTCTTCTACTTCTGCTTCAGGAACAAAGTGAAACAAATAGTGGCCACCAGGTTCGGAACACACAGAGTAGTGTTCTTCTTTGATGAGACCGGGAAACTTTCTGTCCATTCCCTCTACCTCTAGGAGAACTTTTGTGTCATCTCTTCTTCCATCAAACAAAAGGCAAGAGAGACCTTCCTCCTTCAAATCTTTTTCATGCTGATCAGATATTTCCTTCATTATTTTTTCTTGTGCTCTTCTTATCTTATTATGATCTATCATTAAAGATGTATCCTCTCGGCTGATGAGGCCTGCATCTATCCAAGCGGCAGTGGCAATCTCTGCAGTCTCTCGTAGCCCCGTATGGTGGCGAATACTGGCAAGGGCAATGTTTGAGATGTCTTTAGTGTTGTATTTCATTCTCTTCGGCGAAGGTTCAGATGGCATTTTGGAGCTATCATCTGATGTTGCTTCTTTCTGTTCATCTGAAGAGTTTTCAAAGAAGTGAGAAACCTCTTGATAGAGCTCTTCATCTCTTTGGGTGGCTTCTTCACTCTTCTTTTTCTTCCTTTCTTCCCTCTCTCGGATTTTCTCTTTTTTCTTAGCAATAACAATCTGTTTTTTGGTTTCTGAATAATCTGCCGAACCAATCTGCATACGTCCTTGGCCTCCTGCCTTTGTTCTCTGCACCTTTATGAAAGCCAGCTCCAAAACAGGGATCTTCTTCTCACGAGGACAGCGACAATCACTGTGAGGGTGAGGTTCTCTTCTGCATGAGGGAGAACAATTGGCTTCAGAACACAACTCTATGGGACACTGGCAGTTAAAAATGTCAAGAAGAGTATCAAGTGCATGCCGAAATTTATTTTTCTTTGCTAATTTTCCTTTACCAAGTGATGTCTCAACTGCTTTGTGCCACAGCTTTGTTAATTTTAGCTCAGTAGTTCTATACTGATTGAGTACAGGTGGTTTGAATAACACATTAGCTTTTTTCCACTGATGCAGAAGAGGGGGAATCATGTCCCTTATGAGCTCTTTCTCTGTGTAGTTTCTTCTATCCTTTGTATTTTGTTCACGAAGGAGTAACCCTAGTCTCAGCATGTCTCGCACTGTTGGTAGTTCTGATACTGGAAGCTCCTTGCCTGTACCGACTAACAGGCTCAAGTGGCATGACGACTGACCTCTTGTCTTCAATTTTGGCATCTTAGGAATATCTGAAAAGAAAGAAAAACATTTAAGTATTTTATATCAATTACGATATTTCAAAGTTCAGTCATTCGATGTTCTAAAATTCAATAAAAAAATATTTCATGGGATTACAACAAAATTAGACAGAAGAATATTATAATAATAAATAATTGTAATAATCAATAATAATCAATACTTACAGTTAAACTGTAGTATTCGTCTAGTAGAATAACTATGAAGTAGGTACAAGAGCAATAACAGGCAAACCACCGTCTATGACATCTAAGAGGCAACTGAGGACTGAGAGTGAGGGAGAGTTCTATTCATGTTGTGACTTGTACATTGTACAACAACTATATGACCTTGAAAACACCATATGCGATCAGTGGGATAATTCTGTGACAGATGAATAGTTAATCAATTTATGTCCTATTATTTAGTAAAAGAGTCAATTTCTGAAACTTTAAGGTAAAATTGATGTAGGTAAGGGTTATTTTATTTCATTTTGGTTGGCCAATTTCAAGTTTTGACATGAAAAGACACTATATTTTCACTACCAAAATTTATTTGAAAAAAGTTGACAAAATTGACACACCCTAGTATATATATATATATATATATATATATATATATGTTAACCCCTCCGTCTATGGCCTTCGGCGGTTCGAGGTTGACGGGGGTTCTGGTTAGGTGGCAGCAACGGTTTTGTTGCCTTGGAGTACTGGTACTGTGTAGGGAATCGCAGTAGTTTCTCTTATACTACTCTCCGATTTTTTCTTGTCGGGGATCGGAAGATTCTGTGAAGCTTACTAAATTCTCTAAGAGTTCCCCGATTCTTCTTGTAGCGTATCGGGAAATTATTTTTTTCTATTTTAAGAGTAAGTTCTCTGAAGAAAGCAATGCTCGAAGGAGAATACAAAGATATTCTCTTACTGTAATTTACTGCTAAAATGTTACAGGTAATGTTCAGCCTCTAAGTCAGATCAGACAGAATCAGAATGAACATTTGAAAAATTATTTAGCTTTACATTCCCAAATTTTGGTGACATCATTATTATTTAATGTTAACCCGTTTTGTTTTTTATTCTCAATAGGCTGAATTATTTTGCAAAATATTTGAAGATAAGGTAAATATTTTAGCGGTAGCAATGTCTAGACAGATGAGCAAGATATTTGAAGATGAAGCCATATTTATATTTTAAACCGCATATTGACAGATCTGATGTTATCATGATCTGTCGAGTTAACTAAAAATGGAAAATGAAACATGCATTTTATTATGGATTAAAGTTAAACATGCATATGAGTCAAAATTACTGTAAATGCTTAAAATTTTAAATTAAATGTTAAGCAAGACATGACTTCATCTTTTACGACTAAGAGAGAATGTATAAAGAAAATTAACATTGCAGAATTTAACACGATTACATTATTAAGCTAAATCTAAAAGACTGATTAAGTAATTTAAAAAAGGAAATAATTCATCAATTATTCAGCAAAAATAAAATAGAAAGAAAATAAAAAATTTAGCCGAACTTGCGTTATGCAAGTTTGGACTTTATATGCAAAAATGAATATAAGAATATAAAAATATATGAATATAAAAATTATTAATTGTTTATTTTTACATATACATCAGGTATAAAATGGGGATACAAACTTCAATGTCAACTTCTACTACGCTTAAATAAAATTGTAAACTCACACGTAATAGCCGTCACATTTACAGCCGAGTTGCTTTGTACTACACAATAAATGCGATTTAACATTATTTCACCACTCAAAGTATACGGGGGTCTATATTCAATATAAAGGGCTTTCAACTCGTTTAACACTATTTTTGTACCCACTTTACAATTGGGAGTAAAACTATTACGCTCTTTAAACACGGATAGAACACAATCAAAATGCAGGCACAAAGGTTACATCGCTTGCTACAATATCACCATTAAAATCAAGTTTATAAACAATCCTTTCCAAACGTGCATTTAATCTTTCTTCGCTCTCCTTTTCAACTGTAAAATCTTCACATCTCATATAGGCAACTTAAATATGTTTCTAAATCGTGCAGACAACTGCGCTTTATATAAAGAAATAATTCTTCAGGGTGAACAGTGAATGTGAGAGCAGCCCTGTACCGCTCTAGTCCTTTGTACCAAAGTTCGTGATATTTAGAGGAGTCTGTACCTTCTAAATACATATCCAGTTCCAAGCCATTCTCGCCTTGTTCGTCGCTACACTTGGTAAAATCATCGAGCAGGACGGTGTACGCGTATTCAAGCACCGTGTCAAAATAACGCATATCAGCAGCACGGGTGTCTAATATAGGTTTAATTTACGGAAACCGACGACTTCAAACATTTTATCGAGAATGAGATGGTTTCGCGTGGGGATAAGGGCGTTATTGTCAGCAGTATTCTTCCACATCAGCCGTATATCAACGCATGATTGGTTTGTATCACGATTTATGCACAGCGTACAAATAATGGCGTATGAGTGTGCATCACTAATCTGTTCCCTTTTTGTGCCTACACCTACAGGTATTTTATAACTGCCCTCACCCTACTTTTCAACCACCACGAAGATTCTGTTCATCTCTTCATCACTTAAATAAATAACATTGCGTTTACCAGAGTCTGATTGTTTACATTTCGTTTAAAGTACATAATTAATAGCACCCGTATTACACCTGCATACACGCACAGACTTCAACACGGACACGTCGTATACTGCATTGAGGATACTGCTCAACGGGTGCTCCATCTTTTAATAGTTTTCTGTTGATTCTGTGAGGAGAGCATGTCCTGTCGGGTCAATCTCTGAAGCGGTTGTGAGGCGTTGAGTTCAGGGTGGGTTCAAGCGATGCGGAGTGGTTGGGGAGGTAGGAGGTGTGGGGGAATGAGCCACACGGGATGCATCATGAACGCTGCATCCCATTATATCGGTTAGGTGTTTAGCGAATTTTCCGTCTGGGATACATGAAGTAATATCGGTTTTAGTGTTTTATCACACACACACTTCCTGGAATGCAACCATACATCTTTTCAACGTTCAGGGATAACTGTATTCACCATTGTACTTTCTCAAGTAAGAACTATACACATATAAAATTTATTAACACTCTGGCGATCTATATGGGAGAAACATGTGTCCATACTTGTTCTTTTTGTCGGACAAGCGATACTCATCCCTAAACTTCAATTTCGCTGCGAACCTCATCA
Organism: Bathynomus jamesi; assembly: GCA_023014485.1. NCBI lineage: Eukaryota > Metazoa > Arthropoda > Malacostraca > Isopoda > Cirolanidae > Bathynomus > Bathynomus jamesi. The sequence goes on from JAJOZX010001998.1 coordinate 658,523, forward strand.
CGATATACATGGATGTAGTGGTAGAAATATTTAAACTGTCCATAATCACAAGATTTACATTCTCCGTCGCAGTGTACGCGTACTCGGCATGATGTAACATGGCATAATACCTCTTGTCACACCAGCCAGATCCTCTGTTTCTCTTCTGCAAGCGATGGTTCTTTTCACTTCACGGTGTATGTGTTCTTTAACACAGTTTAATCCTACAACATATTCCATTAAATCGTTTAAGCCACGAAAGCCCTCAATACTCTCACCAGAATATCCATAGAGTATTCGGACGTCTGGCTCCTCATGCTTAGAACGATTTAATATGTTCTTAAAGCATTCAAAGGAGAGAAGACTAGAAATTCTATGTGTTCACCACATCTGAAAACTTTATCGAGTACCACTTCAGGAATGTAGAGCATGCAATATCAGAGGTAGCCATCACTGTTTTTAGTCTACGCGAGAATTCTTCAACAGGTAAAAGATACGTCTGACAACCGGGACTTGCTGGAGTTATCTGAACACGCAGGGAGGAGATATGTCCCACCAACTGGATTAATAGCAGAAGTCACTTGACTCTTTTGATTGATGTGCACCATACAGTGAGCGGTGCTTCGATTTTTCCTGTATACACACACACACACACACACACACACACACACACACACACACACACAAAGGAGAAAATGAAACGCTAACTGAAACATAATTTTATTTTAAATATTATTTTAAATACACGTAATAAATAGATAAAATAAATAAACTGCAAAATATCGTCAACAAGTAAATAGACTCTAAAACAAACTATATATTTATATAACAAATATTCATGTACCGCGGTATCCAAAGGGAACAGTGTCGTAGGTGCCAGGTACCTGGCATCGTTTCCTGTAGGTGTTACGACACATCTTTCTACCCCTAAGGTCCTTCACGCCTCCCAATTTCTGTGCCCGGAAGTTATGAGTTCCTACAATCAGGTGGGGTGGTTGGTCACCTTCATTTCCATCATCTTTTAAGCTCACTTGATCTTTGAGCGAATCAAAGTTAACGATCTGGCCGTTTACTTGGTTAAGAGTGATGCCTTTAGCTTTCACGATGTATTTGTGCTCCTTCCCCACCCTCACGCGTACCCCGTAAGATTTTGGGCCTGCTGTGACAAAAGAATCGGCGTAGGCGCTGCCTCCATACTCATCCTGGATCTCGTCATTCAACCCTCCGATGAATTCTTTAGTAGAGGACATATATTCGCTTTCTCCGTGAATATCACGCTGTATGTATCTGCATAGAGAACAAGTCGTCCGAGAGAATGCAACAGATGCTGTAGCTTCAAACTATGCTGTTGTGAAACTGACTACAGGTATGTTTGTGACACCTGATGTATCTGTAGCCAATTCGGTTCTGTTCTACCTTATTATGTACGTATTATCCACATTCACGATTTACATGACTTCTTTATCGATGGCGTTTGCATAATCCGAAACTTCAAAATAGCTTTGAGGAGATGGACGTTCCCCTTGTCTGTATTCTGTGCAAACTTCCCCCAAATACTATTTAGGCACAATTTTGCACTAAAGCGGTTGCTAGAGTTTCGCGCAATTTTTCCCCGTTCAAGCTGTCTCCCTTCACGATCACGATAGCGTTGAATCTACGCCGGTTTTCCATTTTCGGTCTCAACTCTTCGCGGGTGTCCTGATTCCTGATGCTTTTACCTTTTCCTTCAAAAAAGTATTTATATATGGTGTGAAAAGGTTGGGAAGCTTCTGAAATCTCCACACCTCATATATCTTCAGTATTTTGTACTCGTGACGTTCCTATGGTTGATTGTATGATTACAGTCCTCACTGTTCTTCTCTGCACACTTCACACACAGAGGGAACATGAGTTTATGATCTACAACAACGGGTAAGACTGGCATACATAAGTCGCGAGGGGGGAGCACATCTACGAAAGAAAGACCAAAGTAGCTCTCGTTCAAATTAGCTGAGAACTCTTCGATGGTAGGAATGGCGCAACCCACGAGTTTTTCAGGGGCGCCTACAGGGTGCGGATTATTCTTCATCACGTAAGGGTATATAATGAGTAGAAATTTTAATGATGAATCTTCTCCCCGTCCGAAGGTAGAAAGTATAGTTTGAATGGGTTTGCACTTCCCCCAAACAAGCTATCACCGTATTTCAGGGGTTCCACCACCATTGTACGTTTGATAGCCCTTATTTCTTCGCGATACTGATCATCGGACTCCATCCAGGTATTATATTCGTGTTCCCACAAAACCTTGTGAATGAACTGGGAGCTTGTAAGCTGGTCGCGGATACGGGTCCATGCGAGGCTATTGGCGGGAGATCTCTCATGGACATACCCTGTAACGCCGCACTCAGGACGTGGGCATCCATGCTACCAGCAACCGTTAAAGGAATACACTGACTTCTTACCAGTGGTGGGGTCCTCACTTTCACCGAGATATGTACCACTTTCACTAGGTACGAATCGGCGGTAAATTAAAAGAAGGAAGGGGTCCTCACTTAAACCATCAACCCAAAAAACACGGTCATTGATGTTTATGATGTTAGTTCGGTAAAGGGCGATGAGCACACGGTTATTGTAATTGACGATCTCATGTTAGAAATGAATTAAACGTTTGACGAGACATTTACAGTATTCTCCCGCCATCTTAACTTAAGCGTGTTCTTCATCAATCAAAACCTATTTTTCAAGAATAGATATATGCGTGATGTATCGCTAAATACATAATATCTAATCTTATTCGCACAACGTGCCAATCAAATGTCCCCAAATCAGCGTAAGGATGTTTTGGAAGTTTATAAAGAAGTTACAAGTCAACGTTACGGATATTTGGTTTGTGACCTTCACCCGCGAAACACGTTTAGGGTGCTTCTAAGAACGAATATTTTCCCAAACGAGGCTGAAACGGTGTACATCCCAGAATGACAGAGGTTAAAGAAATACCGTGAATTAATAAAAATCTATCAACGATTGCCGCGTACTCTCCAACGGCTGTTTTTAAAAATATTGACCCAGACATTTTAAAATGCATCTGTGAAATCTGACTTAACGCTATAAAGTGCAATGTACGAATAAAGGCCACTCAGAAGTCGCGCTTACGTCGTTACAAGAGCATAATACGTGCACTCGCTCATAAAAACCAAAGTATGGGGAAGAAAAGGCGAATTATTGTGTAAAGAGAAGTATTGTTCATCTCCATCTTATTTTCAGTTTTGGGCTTTTATTGTCTAGAATAATATAATGAAGAAAGTGGTCGTGATTCCACACGAGGTGTATGCTTCGTTACAAAATACAAAGAACCAGGAATCAGTACTAGAGCCCAGTAAAAATAGACTTAAAAGAATGGAGAATGAATTGGTGAAGCTATAAAACAGCGAAAAGCCCCCTGACTAGAAAATAATTTTATATGAAGAAGCTCTACACAAATTTCTTCAAGAGCTCGAATATTATAAGAAACCGGCAGAGGTGCCCAAAGTTACCAGACATAGCACTGATGATGTTGAGCGTAGCGGCAGAGGGCCTGGGGCCGAGACTAGAGCGAACAACGGAGCGAGTCCTCGAGCATGTATTAAAAAGTAGTCTGCCTCATACATTGAGGAATAAAGGTATAAGTCTTTATAACCTATTAAGTGACGACCCCATTATACAATGGGCCGATACTGGCGAGGTTGTTGTCGAAGGGGCAAAGGTACATCGATCGAATATTATTGATATCGTACATGATTTGGTGAGAAAGTGGGATAGGCCTTCACCAACAAGATGGGAACATATTAAAGCGACAGCAAATAAACATTCCAAAAACGCTGATAGGCAATCAGAACAGAATAAAAGACTTGGGGCAAGCAACGCGTATACCACACTAGAGCACGCCTTCGCCCACGGCGGTAACATCTCTGAAGAGGAAGAATAGGTCACCCAGCAACGCCCAGCCCTACCCGCGCCCCTCTAAATTTCGCAAATGGCTAACATTTTAAGAAAAAATTATTATGACATTTCTAATCCAGCCTCCTACGGGTGTGTTAATAGACTGTACAGAGACGTTTATAATGAGGGAATAGAGTAAAAGGATGTTGAGAGGTTTTTGCCTGAACCGGTGAGAAGAATGTTTAAAACTGCCTAGACAGTAGCCGCATCGATTAATTATATTTGGCAGGCAGACTTAACGGACATGCAGAGGTATTCAGTGTATAATGACGGCTACCTATACATTCTAGTTACAATAGATATATTCTCTAGATACTTGTGGCTAATTCCGCTGAAAAATAAAACGCCTGAAACAGTTGCTAAAGCTCCAAAGACTATGATGTTAAGGGAGGATAGGATACCCAGATATTCTTGTACAGATTTGGGCAAAGAATTTATAGGCCGACCTTTTCAGAACATGTTGACGGAGTTTAATATCAGTTATTACATATCCAATTCTATACATAAGTCATCTTTAACCGAAAGAGTGAAGCGTACCATAAAGGAACGTATGCATCGTTATTGTATGCATAAAAATGCATACAGGTACATAGACATTCTGGTACAGTTGGCTTCATCCTACAACCGGTCATGCCATCGCATGATTGGTATATCTCCTAACCAGCATTTAAAAAGAGTCCCTCATACAGAGCCTGAGGCGAGAAAAGATAGTCGCAGAGCATCGCCACACACACTGTGCGTTTCAAAATCAATGATTATGTAATGCTGTAACGAGCGGAGAATAAGTTCGCGAAAGGCTTTGAGCAAGGGTGGACTTAGGAGATTTTTAAAGTTAGATCTATGAGGCTTAAAGACGATGTGATTATGTACTACGTTGAAGATTTGAGTGGTGAAGAAGTTGAGGTGGCCTTTATGGCGAGGAGTTGCAGAAAATGGCGTTTAATTTAGGAAAAAAAGTTTTTACAAATTTTTAAAATTTTGAAGCAAAGGTACAGGGAAGAGAAAGATGTATCTGGTGAAGTGGCTAGGGTACCCTGAAAGCTTGAGCTCCTATCTAAAAGCTCAAGCAATAATGAAATTTAAATAGTATACAAAATGTTGCCTAAACATTTCTACGTCACACTACCCTCTTCTGCCTCTTTGGGCACGCATCTGGACAATACCCTGTCCAACTTTATAACAGAACGGCATGGTCCTATCGATTTGGGGCGTGAATCATACGAGGTTGGTTTGTGTGAATTTCAATGACCACCAAGTTTTTAATTATTGAGAAGAAAGAGTCAGTTTTTATGATTCTTAGAAGGCGTGATGAGTGTGAAAAACTAGACGTAACTTTAGATAATACTATGCGTTCAGTCTGGAGCGGCGAGTTCCAGTACTAGAGTACAAAAGTAACACAAGGGCCGGGACATTATGACTAGTGATGTAGGTCACATCCGCATCCGCATCCGCATCCGCGGAACATCCGCACATTTTCTCGCATCCGCATCCGCACCCGCATCCGCACTTTGGACTGCGGATGTCGTGCGGATGTGGACCGTTGAGGTAAAATGTCATTAATAAGCGGAAATTATCAAATTCTACTATATTAATAGAACTAGTTCATTGTGCGCAAAAGTGATGCAAGCAACAAGACGAGAGGCTGTTCTTGTATGAAGTTACTCTCTTGCAACCTACTTAGATCCACGTTACAAAGCTAAGTTATTTTCACCTAGTACATTAGAACGAGTTAAATCATCACTTGGCAAAGCAGTTGAAGAGCTTCAATCTCTTGAATCTGTCGCTTCGCCACCCACCAAAAGAATAAAAGTTTCAGTGACAGAACCAACACCTTCAACAAGCAAATCTATCACAGAATCTGTCTCTCAGTTTCTTGAGTCAAGCAGCAATGACGAGACCTACGCGATGTCAAAAGATGTAGTAAAAATGATCGAGAGCTATCACCAAGAAAAACGCCTGGCTGCATGTGACAATCCTATTAGTTGGTGGAAAAATACGCAGAATATCTATCCATACTTGAGTAAACTTGCAAGGAAACATTTAGCCTGTCCTCCAACAAACGTACCAAGCGAGAGATTATTTAGCAGTGCTGGATTAATATATGATGAAAAGAGAAACAGACTGGCAGCAGAAAAGGCAGAAAAATTAATGTTCCTTAAGCATAACCTTCCTATAATTAAGTTTGAACATTAAACGATGAACATCTTAGTTTACTTTATTTTAATTACTCATTTATAAATATGCCTAATAAAACTTTAAACTTAATATAAATAGTTATCAAGCTAATTAAAGATCTCTTTCTATAAGGGTGGAGGTTGGGGAAAGAGGTTGGTGGGATGCATTTGAGTTGGGTTCACGTCCCGCATCCTGGTAACACAATTATGGTTTCTAATTGTGGCTGAAACTCAACAAAATATAACGAATTTATTTGCAGACGAATTCACTAATTGATTTCTATATTAGTTAGATGCTTGATATTATTTTATATGTTCAGAGAAAAGTACAGCAATTATTGTACAATTAATCAATTATACTACATTATAGCTACAGCTCTCTCTATATAATAACTTATTATATACGTTAAACACAACAAATCTCGAATATATCCTAAAAAATAACGAAAATGTAGACATCCGCATCCGCATCCGCATCCGCGGATGTGAAAAAAATGACATCCGCTACATCACTAATTATGACACAGCCAAGAATATTGTGAGAGGCTTAAATGGGAGTCTGAAAAGGTCAAGCCTCACGCCTGATTTACTTTTTGAAGTCGTAAACAGACACACCTGCCCATTTTGTTGTTAAAATCATCGGCTAGTAGAAAATATTAAGGACAATGAACTGTTCGAAATTGTACCTGAGGGCAGATATATTCTAACCTTCCAAAGAGATAGTTTTCACGAGTCACAGCATGACTTATTCAGTTTATTGTACCAGCTAAAGTTGGCGAAATTGCCCAGTGGAGACCCTCCCCCTGACATATGTTATGTTTAGAGCAATATCATGGACTACCAATTCTTTGGGGATACCCAGGCTCGACTGTTACGCAGTGTGCACATTCCCAATCATAGAGGAAAGAGTTTGAGCATTACACATGATAAACTTTATTATGTCAAAGTTGCACCTAATCTACTAACCAGTATCTCAATATATGTAAGAACGAATGAGGAGAAAAAGTTTCCATTCGGTAACGGGAGCTTAACCGTGAGGCTTCACTTCCGGAGTGTTGCGACAGAATGACATAGAAACCATTTTCCGTCTACCGAGGGGTAAGATGTCAACGTGGAAGCGACAGAGGTTCAATTTTTTTGGCTATACTGCGCACTGCTGTGCCCTTATTAAAAAGTGGGGCCAGATATCTTGGAATGAAAGCCCTGCAATCAGAACTTAATACATGTGAAGATATACTGTTAGGTACCAAACCGAAAGAAGCGTTCAGAAAACATTTACGGCGTACACGGGATAAAATCGTCGAAGATGCGAAGAGGAAAATGCGGGGTGGGGGTTTTAGAAGAAAGTAAAAAGCAAAAGGTTACTATAAGAGGAAGAAAGCGTACTGCACGGCGTGGAAAAAGCAAAATAAAAGGATAGATAAACAGTCAACTCGTGGTGTAAAGCGGAAAAGGGCTTAAAAAAAGAAATGTCCAAAGCGAATGAAACCGGCCGTGGACTTATTTTTTTTTATAATTAATATAAGGTAAATCTGATACAACTGTCTCTCATAGGCGATTGTACAACTGAAGTCGAAGGCTGCATTAATGATTGTTATGGCCCATTTTATACAACCACACAACTCTTTGATGTGCCTCCAACGCAGACAAGTATTATGGAGTCCTAATTCGTTAGAATTCATCCTTTCAACCCTATTGGGTCAACAACTGTCCTTATAGAGTTCGTGGTTTCTTCCTTTGGAAGCCATTTTTTTGACTCTTCAAACGTGTTTCTTTGCACTAAACTAAGAATCGCACCTTCGGATGGCACAGATTGTGAAGAGGGTTACGCAGTGTACCCTCAAAACAACTTCCTATACACGCTAAGTCAATGCGGGGTAGTCAACAGATTCGCCTTTATAAATGAAGCAAACACGCGTATTGTATAAAATTAGAACAACTCTGTGTGTATATATGTATATACATATATACAGTGTGTGTATATATGTATGATATATATATAAATTATATATATATGTATATATATATATATATATATATATATATATATATATATCATATAGACTGCTTTCGATTTACATATTACTTACATAATGTAGATGTCACTGCTCGAATCGTTTGTGCTTCTCGGGCGAGTGTCGGCCTCGGGTTGAGAGTCTTGTAACGGCAAATCCTGTAGAGACTGGATCGAAAATACACTGTCATTGTCCACGCGCCCCATCAAATGAACTCACGTATTAGCTCTGTAAAGTAATGTACTGTATACGTAGGGAACCGTAGCTTAGGAAGGAAGAAAAGGACGAAGAGATGGTACATGTTTATTTACAAACGTTTCGGAAATTTTCATTTTCCATCATCAGTGCTAAAATTATAAAAACAAGTAAAAAAATTAATAAATATAATGAACGGAAACTTATACAATATATTTAAATAAACGTGTGATATTAATGGTGTGTTTATAGGGTATATTTAAGTAATTAAAATTAAAAATTAAATAATATAAAATATAGAAGAGTGATCAATCGTCAAAATATAAAGTTAAATGCGAACAAAATTGAGAGGAGTCTTACCAGGTTGTTATTATCGGGGTAAGGGGACTAATTGAGCAGAGGGTTGGGAATGATTGGTTGTTGGAAGAGGTCCATATTCACAGCTTATCAACAAATATGATCAATATGTCCGCCGTCCTGCTTACAAACTAATCTTAACCTTTTCTTCCACGACATGATACATTTTCTGATTTCTGCTAATGTTATTTTCTCCCAACATTAGAGTATTTTTTTCTTTAATTACATTTCTGTAAACTTTTCTCTTTGGCCTTCATAAATCTTCTCTGCTAGTGTGTTCCATACGCAATAATAAATGGATTGCAATCAGGTGATTGCGGGGGCCAGTCGTTTTTTCCAATGAAGTTGACTACATTCTGTTATAGATAATCCTGTGTAGACTTGCTAGTATGAGCTGTAGCACCATCTTGTTGGAGTATGAAATCGTTTCCATAATACAGACGCCGACAATCAGGCAAAAGATTCTCCTCTAAGAGATTTACATAGGTTTCTGAATTAATTTTTTTATTTTCTGAAATGAAATGAATTTTTATCTTTCCATTCCACGATACACCTGCAAACACCATGATTTTTTTTGAAAACCGACTTGTCTGGTGGTAAAGTCTCAATGGAGGAATGTCTTTCTTACGCCGACCATAAACAACATCGTTCCGGGAGTTTCGAGCAATCTCGATGGTGAAATCTTTTTCATCTGTAAAAACTATTTTTTTAACATCATTCGACGAAAATTTATCAAACGATTTTCTACAAGGAATTTTTCTTTTAGCTCTTACATTGCTGTCACGTCTTGAAACATGGATCCTTTTAAGTGCTTTAAGTCCAACCGTTCTTTGCATTCTTTGTATGGAACTTCGACTGATACCTAAATTTTTTGCAATTTTCCTCTGAGAGCAGTGTGACCCATTGGTTGGAAAGAAGTCTAAATGAAAGTCAAGGAAATGCACCTTCAAGGACATATTACAACCCATAGATTTATAGCACCTTAAAATCTCATTCACCACAGTAACATAATCGTCAGACCTGACTTTACCAAGGAAGTTTGAACAAACCGATTTGAAGGCCACCCATACTGATTTTTCTACCTCATTTAATTTGTTGTCAAAATTGGTATTCTTCATAACTTTCTCTATTTGTGGGCCAACAAAATATCCTTCTCTGATTTTAGCTTCGCTTAACCTTGGAAATATATTCCTCAAATAAATAAACGCCTCACTCTTCTTGTCCATAGCTTTCACAAAATTTTTCATCAAGCCCAGTTTGATGTGAAGTGGTGGCAATAACACTTCTTTGGATCTACTAAAGGCTCATTGGAAATATTTGTCTGTCCTGGAACAAAACTCATCCTGGCAGGTCAATCTTTACAGACAAAATGTCGGTCTCTAGCGCAACTGTCCCTCTCGCATAAAAAGCAGCAATATTTTGTGTACCCTTGCTACATTCCAAGGAGAAGGCATTCCACTTATATTTATTATAGTTAATGGATCTAAGTAAAATACGTATATTCTCATATGTTTCTTTAATGTGGACTGCATGTGCAATTGGGACAGAAGGCTAAGTATTTCCGTTGTGTAGAAGCACTGCCTTCAAACTTAATTTGGAGATCTAAGAAGTTCAGCCTGATTTTTTGAAAGATTAAAATCTCTCACGAGATCATTTAGTTCTGCTTGTGTAATAAGGTGAGGTGACGATGATGTGGACAGTAGAAATTCTGGATCTGCAAGCTCACTGGCTGCTTGTGGCTCAATTTCAATTTCGGAGTGGCAATATTCCTCGTCCAAAGTCCAATCTTTTGGTGGCTTAGGAACTGGCAGGGTTTCATCGTGAGGAACTGGTCGCATAGCTGATGGCAGGTTTGGCTATCGTATTGCATGTTTGGATTTCGAAGAGAAACCTCGTATATTTGTTAAACAAAAGTAGCATTCACTAACATCATCTTTTGGCTCTCTCCAGACCATAGGGACGCAAACGGCATTGATAGACGTGAACCTTGTAACCACGCTCTTAAGCAACTTGAACACGAATTGCAACATATGTGGGGAGCTCAGCTTCTGTCCTGATCACACATTTTGCATCCAAAATATAATTCATATGCGTTTTTAACCAGAGGGGTAAATGTTTGTTTTTGGGATTTCAATGTTAATTCGCCACACAAATAACAAAATAAATCGGCACTGGTTACACATTTTCTAGACATTATTGAAGTGAAAATGCGAAAGCAATAAATGTTTCGACAAAAGAAGTTAATAAGTACCGTAGATCGAGCAGAAAAGTAACTTAACACCAAGCATCAACAGAGCACCTGAAACAATGAAAGAAAATAACAATTTTTCACATGGTAGCCACTGTGAAATCACCTGACCACCTTTAGACCAATCACAAAACAACACATTTTGAATAACCAATCATTGAGCAACACGTGTCACAATGATGACCAATAGCCGTAGAGCTGTGTCTTGCTTAGCATGCGTTTGATATAATTTGGATAATTTTTGTGGAACATTAACGTAGTTTTCTGGAAAAATGGTGGGTGTTAGAGATAAAATAATAACATATTCGTAATCAGCGCATGAAAATCAGCAGAATTTGTGCAAAGGACAGAAATTGTGTTGTGCAGTGATACAGTATATCGAACATTCTTCCTTATTGTCTAATTGAGATTAAATTTTAATAATTTTAAGAAGCTTGTGTTTTTTAAAAAGAAAAAGCTTATAATTTAATAGTTGTACTGCATAGCTAAGTACAAACCTTACCTTATGAACATTATATTGTTTCGTGCGTTGGTCTCTCTTCACACGGAGGTCAAGCTGGTGGCCCCGCCTCCAGGTCTGGCTTGGTAGAGGAGCAAGTTGCTTTCTTGCGCTCTCCACCGTACATAGCCAAGCACGACCGGCTTATCTGGTACCGTCCTGAGCCAGGCATCTAGTCTTCTCTTCAAGACTTCAACTTTGACCCCCGTTACGTTTCTGAGGTCCTTTGGAAGCTGGTTAAAAAGTCTTGGCCCCCTACAACCAAGCTATTTTCCTTCAGTGTTGAGGAGGTCCCTTGTCGGGCCTTTAATTTGGGAACACTACACATTCGGCCTTTCCTATTTTCCAGCGTTGTTTAGATGGTAATTGGATTTAGTTTTAGGTTTGGTACCAGTTTTTCGATCATTTTCTATATGTAGATTATGGTGTGCCTCTCTCTTCTTTCCAGGGAGTACAGATTTAGTTTACGTAGTTTTTCCCAGTAGTTGAGTTCTTTGCAGCCATCAATCTTGGCTGTGAAATGTCTTTGCGTTTCTCCTAGTTTATTAGTTTCTTCCTTTTTATATGGGGGACGTCAAAACTGACCAGTATTCAAGTTTTGGTATAATCAGTGTTTTTAGCAGGGGAATCATTCCTGTCTTGTCCCTTCTTTTGAACGTCCTTAATACCTGTCCCGCGACTCTTTTTGCTTTATTTATCGCTATTTGATTTTGTGTTTCGAATTTTGCATCATCTGTCATTATTACCCCCAGATCGATCGCTTTCGTGCTTCTCTGAATTTCTTGTCTATCTGAAGCATAATATGCAGTCTAAGTTCCTCTTTTCTACCATATCTCAAGAGCTGAAATTTATCGGTGTTAAATATGTTGTCTTCTGACCATTTGTATATTTTGTTCGTGTCCCTCTGCAAGGCCTCCACTTCATTTACATCGCTGATTTTTCTGATGATCTTTGTATCGTCTGCAAAGTATGTTACTATACTGTTGCTGTTTACACCGCTATCTATGTCTGTTCGCATGATAATGAACAGGAGTGGGGCCAGTACTGTCCCTTGTGGTACTGAGCTGCGTACTTCCGATTCTGATGATAATATTCCTTGAATTTTGACGACCTGCAGACGTTCTCTGAGGAAGTTGTAGATCCATTTTCCTACTTTGCCTGTTATTCCCATATACTTCATTTTATGTGCTAATTATACCATGATCACATTTATCGAAAGCTTTAGCAAAATCTCTGTATATAACATCGTACTTGTCATTGCCTTCCAGTGCATCTAGGATATTGTTGTAGTGTTCTATTAGTTGTGATAGGCATGATCTACCTGATCGGAATCCATGCTGATTTTCGTTGAATCTTTCCCGTGTTTCCAGGAAATCATAAATTTTCTCTCTAACTATTCTCTCAAATACTTTGGTGAGGTGGGACGTCAATGGCACTGGTCTATAGTTCTTTGCTTGAGTTCTGTCCACTCCTTTATATATAGGGACAATGTTTGCTCTTTTCAAGATGCTCGGTATTTTCCTAGTGTCTAGGGATCTTCTCCATATCCAGTATAAAGGTGTAGCTATTTAATTTTTACAGTTTTTAATCAATAGTGCGTTCCAATTGTCCGGACCTGCAGCTGAATGTGGTTCCATTTGTCCTATAGCTCTCGCTACATCTTCTCGGTAAAATCAAAGTCTGTTATATACTCTCCTTGCAATTCCTCTTCAAAGAATGCAGCTATGTCAGGTATCGCTTTGTCACCTTTTGGGGTGCTGAAAACTGATTCATATTGGGCTCTCAATGTTTCAGATATTTCTTTTGGATAGTCGGTTAGTTCATTATTTCTCGTCCTTAAGGGCCCGATAGCAGCGCGCGTTTTTGTTTTCCTTTTTGCATAGCTGTAGAAGTATTTTGGATTTTCCTTTATTGCTCCTACCGCCTTTTCCTCTTCCCTCTCTGTATGGTCCTTAATCAGGGATTGTATTTCCCTATCGATACCCTACAGTTTTTCTTGTATTAATTTCCTGTCATTTTCTCCTCAGGTGCCTAACTTCGCCTCTACTCTCTTTCTTTTGCGGAATAGTCTTCTCTTTTGCCTCTCTAGCCAGCTTCTCTTTCTTTTTGGCTGTGATTTCGGAACATATTTTTCTAAATTTCTCAGCGTTTTTTCTTTCGAGGTTGTTAGCATTTCTTCAGTTGTTTTATTCTCTAAAACTGTTCTCCACTATTTGGGCCATGTGCGATCTGATTGCTTCCCAATTTATAGTTTTGGAGTTTAAGTTAAAGGCCCCAAATTAGCTTCTTTCCTCAATATGTGTATTGTCTTTTAATGCTGTCGTCATATTTGTTGATATCTCGATTAAGTTGTGGTCTGAGATAATGGTTGGGGTTATTTTTATATCAGCAATCAAGTTGTGTTATTCGTGAATACCAGATCCAGGCAGCTATTTTTTCTAGTATTTTCTTTATCTCCTGTGTCAGCATAAACTCATTTGTGAGAGCCCCAAATTTGCTTCTCTCCTCAATATGTGTATTGTCTTTTAATGTTGTCGTCATATTTGTTGATATCTCGATTAAGTTGTGGTCTGAGATAATGGTTGGGGTATCGCTTTGTCACCTTTTGGGGTGCTGAAAACTGATTCATATTGGGCCCTCAATGTTTCAGATATTTCTTTTGGATCGTCGGTTAGTTCATTATTTCTCGTCCTTAAGGGCCCGATAGCAGCGCGCGTTTTTGTTTTCCTTTTTGCATAGCTATAGAAGTATTTTGGATTTTCCTTTATTGCTTCTACCGCCTTTTCCTCTTCCCTCTCTGTATGGTCCTTAATCAGGGATGTGTATTTCCCTATCGATACCCTACAGTTTTTCTTGTATTACTTTCCTGTCATTTTCTCCACAGGTGCCTAACTTCGCCTCTACTCTCTTTCTTTTGCGGAATAGTCTTCTCTTTTGCCTCTCTAGCCAGCTTCTCTTTCTTTTTGGCTGTGATTTCGGAACATATTTTTCTAAGTTTCTCAGCGTTTTTTCTTTCGAGGTTGTTAGCATTTCTTCAGTTGTTTTATTCTCTAAAACTGTTCTCCACTATTTAGGCCATGTGCGATCTGATTGCTTCCCAATTTATAGTTTTGGAGTTTAAGTTAAAGGCCCCAAATTAGCTTCTTTCCTCAGTATGTGTATTGTCTTTTAATGCTGTCGTCATATTTGTTGATATCTCGATTAAATTGTGGTCTGAGATAATGGTTGGGGTTATTTTTATATCAGCAATCAAGTTCGTGTTATTCGTGAATACCAATCCAGGCAGCTATTTTTTCTGGTATTTTCTTTATCTCCTGTCTCAGCATAAACTCATTTGTGAGAGCCATCAACATTTTTGCTTGCTCCTGGTCTTCTCTTGTACCCCCCCTTGTCCTGGTGTGTATATATATTAGGGATAGGTTGATTTTGGAACTGTGATCTTGGACTAGTCTAGATAGAAAGGTATTAATGTATATAAAACGTTGCACCAACTCATATTTGTGAAAATGATTGTATTTTTTGAGGATTGTTAATTATTTTTAAGTTGTAAAATTGAGGAATTTTACGCGTAAAATCGCGCGCGCGGCATTCGCGCAATGTAAACAAACAAAATATCGGACCTTATTTCATCAAAATAATCAATTAAAATTCGACTTTTTTAACAACTTATTGTAAATGCATTATAGATGTTTATTAGTGTATTATTTTGTATTTTTTGATGATACTTACCTATAAAATGTGTATTAAATTAAGTTATTTTATGATGCGTTCATTTAATTGTGTTTATTTTCAGATATTTCATAAAAATGGGTAAAAAACGGAAGTCTGCAGTGTTAACTCGAAGTGATAGTGCCAAAAAATTCAGTAGCCAGCCTTCCCCTTTGGATAAAACAGAGCCTCCTACCCCCCGCCAAGTTATTCAGTACAGTTATTTCCTCCAAAACAGCCACCCGGACTTGAAAGACTATGATATTGCTAAAATGATAGCAAAGGATGTGATCAAGATCTGGCAGGCAGTGAACCCGCGGCTGCCCCTGTATGAGGAATATTATGTAGTGAAATTGGTGGATAAAGTGTGCTTCAAGAAAGCAAAAGAGATAAACAGGAAATCACTTTCTACAGTTCAGGAGCAGAATCTGGAGGAAAAGCTGGATAAACTTTTTGACATTTCTGCTTGCACCTGTAAGCTACCTGTTCGTCCCTGTGATGACAATGCTGTGAAGTGCAAGAAAGAAAATTGTCAAACACAGCACATAATCTGCACTTGTCAATTAGATTGATGTGTCTGTGGACCAGAGGTGCTTACCCTCCAGAACTACAGGATAAGCTTTACCAGGCCATCAAGTTCATTGTGGAAGTGTATGCAGTCAGTTGGTTTGAGATCAAAAGGGACAGCAAGTTCCACAATCAGCAGCTGTACATCTTCAACATGATCCAGAGGATCAAGCAGCAGTCTGAAGAAATCCAGGGTGTTGCTTTCAAGAACCTGAAGTACAATGCTTTTGCCTTGCTGCCCGAGAATGTGCTGTACTCCATGATGAAGTCTGATGACTGGAAGTGAGAGAAGCTGTTCAAGAAAATTCTGTCCATCAGGTAAGCATTTATTAATTTAAAAAAATGTGAAAAAAAATTTGATTATGGGGATTTATTTAATAAAAAAAATGCCCGAGTTCTACGCATTGCTGAATGGCACCAAGCTGGAGCTGCCTGATCTGCCTTCACATTCTCAGAGTGTTGAAAGGGCCGTGAAGCTGACATCTGAAGCTTCCCATACTGTTTATGGACTCGAATCAAGGCACAAACACATTCTGGCCAAAGCCCTAAGCCGCCAGATGAGGCCTTCCTTTGCTTCTAAGGGCTCTTACAGTGAAAATTATGATGATCTTGGGATCTAAATGTGTCTATTTGACTCTGTACATGTTTTTTTTACTTTTTTTCTATAAAATTGTAATTTTTTTCAGAATTTTTTTATGAAAATAGCATGTTTTTTCGGCCGAAAATTGCGAAAATGCGATATTTTTCGGTACGATTTTTTGACGATTTTTGAAACGGTTTCCTCAAAAAACGATTAAAGCTAGGGATCTGAAATGTTTTGTCAGTTATTATCATATTAAGCCCTGACTATCTCGACTAGTCCAAAGTCGATATCTAAAACAATGCGGAAAATCAACCTACCTTAATATATATATATATATCCTATCCACCTTTTTGTATTTTATAAATGGGAAGTTAAAGTCTCCGCATATCATTATATTGGGAAATGGAGAGTTTATGGCCTTTATTAGCTTTCTGTTGTTATCAATGGCCTCCGAGAATGCTTCGGTTGGGGTGCTTGGAGGTCTATAGATGACTATTAGTATCACGTTTAGTTTTTCTATTTTCACTGCTAGGAGTTTCACATAGCTGTTTGATTTACTTATTATCGTCTCTGTCATATGACCTTCCTGTACATATATAGCACAGCCACCTTTACGTCTCGTAGTTCTATCCGCTCTTAGTAAGTTGAAGCCCTCCATATTTATCTCTTTCTTATCAATACAATGTTCGCAGTTTTCACAATTTCCTTGGCAATCCTTAAGATGAGTTTCTGTGAGGCGTGCGATGTCCGCCCTTGTTTCGTCCATAAATCCTCTCAGGTACAAAACCTTATTGAGTGATTGGTTTGGTCTTATTCCTTGAATGTTAGCCAGGACAATTTTTATGTTCTCTGTTTTACGTTGCCCCTTGTGCATTTCAAGTTCGTTTTCCTTCGACATCGCTTGATTCGTTGCCCTATTCGTTGCTGCCCTAACAGAATTTTAATTATATATATATATATATATATATATATATATATATATATTATATGCGCTTCGGTGGTGTAGTGGTTAGTGTCGCTGACTACGAATCCATCGGCCCCGGGTTCGAGACCTGGTGACGGCAGCCGGCGCGCAGCAAAACCCAGCTGTTTATCCTGCCACACAATTAAAGAAAGTGGTTGGTAGATAAATGGGTACCGCGGGTGGCCTAGTGGTTAAGACGCTGGGTTGCTGGTGGGGCGTGGTTCGGATTCCACGTTAAACTGTAGGTCTAAGGTGGAGTGAAAAACTTAACCTTCGTCAGAATGAACAATTCTGGCGGAAGCTAACCAAACCAAACCAAAGGTTTTATATATATATATATATATATATGTATGAGTGTGCGTGTGTGTGTGTAGGCATGACTGGATACTGCCTTAAAAGTATCGGTTTTCACACGTTGCACATCAGATGGGAGGCATTATCTCAAATTAATTGTAGCAGATCCGTGTTACAAACAAATATATTTGATAGCATGTGTGGAATCTACTGTTACATTTTATTTGTACTGATAAAAATTCACGATATATTCTATTTTAAATGCCACGGCCACTCGGCCAGTTTTGACAATCTCACATTATCTCGAATTAATTTCTCATATTTACAACTTGATAGCATGTACTGATACAGAGAGAGAGAGAGAGAGAGAGAGAGAGAGAGAGAGAGAGAGAGAGAGAGATTTGGGCAATTTAATTGTGTTTGTGTGGAAAGTAGAATTCTTTTGATTTGGTGAATTTTCATTTTAAATGGTTAAATAGTTTGGCTGCAGAGAGAATATATTTTAGCCATGAAGAGTGGATAGAACTAAAGAACGGTGTAAAATGGTATAAAGATTTGGAAATTTGGTATTAAATTAGCATGCAGTTGTACTTCCATAATATAAGTTGCGAGAGAGTTATCAGAATTAACGGCCGAAGTTTTGCCAAACTTTTCTTTAATTTTAAAAAGGTGGAATGACCAAAACGAATAATGTTTGATCAGCTGTACATTTTAACTGAACTGAAAAAAATTGCGAAGCAGCAAGATTCCAAAAAGATTTGTCATGAATATGAGTTTATAAATACAGTAGTGCCATGTTATGTAGGTTAGGTGATCATAGACTTCAAAGAGAAAACTTTAGGAGTTACAGGATGGTGTTCTGACGAGATTTACTCGTGCGTTGCCAGAAACCGCTTTTGTTTTTAATGTGTAGGGGAAAAAGTTTCGTATATTTATTTAATACATATTTCCCTATTGCCTGTCTGAAGGCAGATAAATATATATACAGTATAATAAAGCGAGGATGCACAATGTACAATCTTTACAGCCACACATACACTTTTCGTCCTGAGTATATATATTGTAATATATATGGTTGTAAATTGTGACTTGGTCCGCAAGTGATATAGACCGTGACTTATTTTTGGTTGGCAAGGTACTGGTATTGATGGATACCGTAATGAAATTGACTGAATTCTTTGGATCTGATATATTTTCATGTCGGTTATAAATAGATATAGAGTGTAACATATTTGTGGATAGTAGTCTATTATGACATGATCCTCTAGATCCAGAGATTCCATCTTTAGTTTTAAATTGATAATATAATTATTTAGTTTTGTAAAAATTAATCGTTGCTAATGTACAGGCAGTTTTTACGTAGTGGAGCCTCCTCGATGGGCCGAAGTGGCCCCTAGTGTGCCCATTATAAAAATTTCTTATGTTCTTATGTTCTTGTGGTTCGGAACTCACGTAAAATTGTAGATCCCCTTCGCCACCACGGAGGACATGCACAATACATCTTTGTTGGTCCGAAACATTATATTATATATATATATATATATATATATATATATATATACAGGGTGGGCGGAAAGTAGCTCCCTATTTTGGATTGGTAAAAAAATACGTATATTATCCATTTATTTCAGAAGAATAATATGAAAAGGTAGGCATACATGGTAGGTTTTCTCTAAAATTCAATGTGGGCTCCAACTCTTTCCACAGCTTCTGGAGCCGCCCAGGAATGGCGTCCACTGACTTTAGCAGGAACTCCGGCGGGATGGAGGACATGACTTCCCGAATTCGGTCCTCCAGTTCTTCCAATGTCCTCGGTTTGGTGCGGTAGACTTCTTCCTTTACCCACCCCCAAAGAAAGAAGTCGCACGGTGTCAAGTCGAGGCTCCTGGCTGGCCATTGATGTGGACCACGACGACCCATCCAACGCCCAGGGAAGTGGGCATCCAGCCACTCACGGACAACAAGAGCGAAGTGCGGAGGGGCGCCATCTTGCATAAATATCAGATCGTCGATGTTCTCCCATGTGCTGACAACCGGCCAGACCTCGTTTCGCAACATAGCAAGGTACCGCTCAGCACTTCGCTCTTGTTGTCCGTGAGTGGCTGGATGCCCACTTCCCTGGGCGTTGGATGGGTCGTCGTGGTCCACATCAATGGCCAGCCAGGAGCCCCGACTTGACACCGTGCGACTTCTTTCTTTGGGGGTGGGTAAAGGAAGAAGTCTACCGCACCAAACCGAGGACATTGGAAGAACTGGAGGACCGAATTCGGGAAGTCATGTCCTCCATCCCGCTGGAGTTCCTGCTAAAGTCAGTGGACGCCATTCCTGGGCGGCTCCAGAAGCTGGTGGAAAGAGTTGGAGCCCACATTGAATTTTAGAGAAAACCTACCATGTATGCCTACCTTTTCATATTATTTCTTCTGAAATAAATGGATAATATATGTATTTTTTTACCAATCCAAAATAGGGAGCTACTTTCCGCCCACCCTGTATATATATATATATATATATATATATATATATATAATATATATATATATATATTTTATATATATACAATAAGTATATATATAAAAAAATATATACAATAAGTATATATACGTATATATATAAAAATATGTACAGTAAGTGTATATATATATATTAGGGTGTTTCATACCTATAGGGTAAAATAAAAATGAGCTTGGAGTTTTAATCCACACGTTTCTCCGTATTCTAAAGAACAAGAAAACACGTTTGTGCAAGTTTGAACCAGATCGCGCTGCATTTAGAGGTCCCCAACTTTGACGACTTTTTGTCAGTTCATTTCTCGCCTGCCTGCAGTGAAGACGGTTTTCTTCGTCACTTGAGCGGTTCGTGTTGTATAGCCTATTGGACAACTATGGAGGTAATTATATATGCTACTAATTATCTCATTTTACTGTGGTATTGAAATTTAGTATTATTTAATTTCTGTCATTTTACTGTGGTAGTGATATTTATTATTAATATTACATGAAATTAATTAGTCTGTTGCATATTGGACAACTAAGCTGGTAATTATTTATGATACTAATTAATGTAATTTTACTGCGGTATTGAAATTTATTAATTAATGAATTGTCAAAGAGAACGTAGTGTACACGTATCAGTTTTATAAATAAAGAAAAGCAGTAACTGGGACTCGAACCAGTGTCATAGCAGTTTGGCGGCATCGCTCAAGTCGGCGTACACAGCACGCTATCCACTCCCTAGATGGTGTAGTGGATAGCGTGCTGTGTACGCCGACTTGAGCGATGCCGCCAAACGGCTATGACACTGGTTCGAGTCCCAGTTACTGCTTTTCTTTATTTAATTAATGAAATTAATTACGATGTGAAATTATTTATGTGGAATTATTTAGTTTGTTTTCTTTTCCAGGTGTCTACCAGAGCGAAAACAGAAGTGTTTCTTATTGGCCAGACGGATGCGAACATCACATCAAGTGGCCTTCCAACTCAGTTGCAAGTACTCAAAAAGTACTTTTACCACCAAAAGGAGCAAAAATTTGGACGAACTAAATGCCTGAACCTGTGCCTGGATGCTGTCTCATATTTTGGGAGAGAGCGAGAATCCCCATGATGCGTCGAGATTCGGCCTTGAGGAAGATGGAATCCCTTCTCAAGGAATACGACCGGCTTGTGAAGCACAAGTCACATAAAGCAGAGTCCTTCTGAGTGAAGGAGGCGATGTTCAAGGAGGCAATAGCGAAGGAGATCATGGACATTGCTCATTCACAGGCTAAGGAAATGATGAAGAATCAGGAGGACATCCACTTTCTCGACATGCAGCGTGAAGATCCAAATTCCTGCAGCATGGGCCCTGTTAACATGAAGCTTCACTATAAGGAGATTAGGAAAAGGAAGAGGCTGGACAAGATTAAGGAACAACAGGAGAAGGCCAGGAAGGAACAAGGAGCTGCAGAAGATACGGGGGCTTTAGTGATTTCAACTTCGTCAGAGACTGACTCAGATGTCGTTGACCCAACCGTGGAAGTTTTTCCATCCTCCTCCAAGGGAAATACCAAGAAGCGACGCAGGAATCTGATCTCACAGGATGTGACGACTACCTACGATCGGCTGAATATTTCGTACCGCGATTCAGCTATGTCGTACGCTGCAGCGGCTAAATCACTAGGTTTTGACTTGGATGAACTGTCCATTTCTGCCAGTACCATGTACCGCACACGCAAGGCTCTCAGGAAGGTGGCTGCTGAAAGTTATCAATCCGACGAAGTTTGTCCTGGTCAGCCTCTTGTCTTGCATTGGGATGGTAAGCTCCTACCTGATAATGAGCAATGGAAGGAGAGCGTTGACCGGATCGCCGTCCTCGTCTCTGGCGACGGCAAGGAGAAGTTGCTCGGCGTTCCTAAGGTGACGTCCGGAACCGGCGAGAAGATAGCGCGAGTTTGCTTGGATTTGGTCAAGGAACACAGGATGGAAGAGCGCGTGCGGGGACTGTCTTTCGACACGACAGCGTCGAACACCGGGATTCATATCGGGGCCTGCGTCCTGATTGAGAAAGGTCTTGGCAGAGAACTCATGTACTTCCCCTGTAGGCATCACATCTATGAAGTCATCCTCAGCTCCGTCTTCAAGCGTGCATACGGCCCTTCAAGTGGCCCCGATATACCCGTTTTCAAGAGGTTTCAGGCACAATGGAAGTTCATCGACCGGTTGGACGTGCGGCCGTACGATTTTGCTCAAGTCAATGACTCTATGAGGGAACTGAGGGAGAAGTCAGTCCAGCTGGTGAGAGGGATGGTGAGCACGTCGCATCAGCGCGATGACTACAAGGAACTGCTACAGTTGGTTCTCATCTTCCTGGGAGAAGCAAAAGTGGTGGATTTCCCTCTCAGAGCCCCTGGCGCTTACCATCACGCTCGATGGATGGCGATAGCCATCTACTCCTTGAAAGTAATTCTACTGAAGAAGCAGTTCAAGATGTCGAGTCACGAGTTGGAAGCTCTGACAGCCGTAGGTCTCTTCGTGTCCCTCGTCTACATCCGAGGTTGGACTCGTGCTGCAACCTCAAGCAAGGCTGCCGCAGTTGATCTGGAATTTCTGCGTGACGCGGAAGCCTTTGCCATGTCGGGATATTCGTGTGTTAACGCTGCGCAAGAAGCCATGTCTCGACACCTATGGTACATCTCTGAGACTCTTATTGCCATGGCGTTCTTCGACGCAGATGTGGCAGATGAAGAAAAGGCTCAGATGGTCGTCAGTTTGGGTAAGCCCGCATCGAAAAAGGAACTCAAGCGACCCCAAGGGAAGAACGTCAGGAATCTTGCCTCGAAACACCTGGCGGAGTTCGTGACAGGAAAGACGATGGCTTTCTTCCATGCATTCGACTTGGACACAGAATTCTTGAAAAAGCCAGTTGCCGAGTGGACTGAAGTAGAGGGCTTCAAGCAAGCAGCGGCAACTGTTAACAAAATCTCTGTCGTCAACGATCGGGCCGAAAGAGCCATCGCGCTCACCAAAGAGTTCAACTGTTCTCTGACGAAGAACGAAGAGCAGAAGCAGTATTTGCTCAAACTGTGATGCAGCATAGGGCGAAATACCCGAATAAAACCAAGAAGGATTTCATGGACAAATGATTCGCAAGAAGTGGTTATGTTTTTTGTATCTTTGTGAAAATGTGTAGTGAAATGGTACTCGTTTGTTGAATAAAAATTCATTGACAGATTTTTGTTTAATTTTTTCCGTTTATGATCTGCCAGAGCATCAAACTGGGGACCCGTAAACTTTAAACTATTGAATTAATACTTCGGTTTATCAGTCTCCTCAGCAAATGGAACAAGGGGATCCATGTGATTTAAAATTTTTCCAAACTTTTAATTTATGAAACACCCTAATATATATATATATATATATATATATATATATATATATATATATATATATATATATATAAAATACATACAACAAGTATATGTATATATATAAAAAATATATACAATATGTATATACAGGGTGTCCCAAAAAAACTATATACTCTTTATAGCATCATGTATTTTTTAATTTAAAAAAACAAACAACATATTGTTATAGCAATTGCCAATGAAAGGTAAATTAGTAATCTAAGTGATCAAAATGTTATAGCGAGTTGTTTACATATAAAATTTAATTAACTACGCCAAGTGCTCAAAATGTTCTCCGGCGGCATGAATTCACTTTTGAATGCGTCGACTAAGCCTGGCCTTGTTGTATCAAAGGCCTTGTAATGGCGAAGCCTATGGACCGAACGTAGTCTAGTCACTCACTAGCTTGCTCGGACTTAGCCTACGCACTCATTCCACGATACAAACTCTACAGCATTCAACTTTATTCAGTTCAGCAAAAGAACCCATGTTGCGTAATTGTTTGACACTGGAGCAACGAAAAAGTGTTCTCGACATGCTGCGGACAGAAATTATACCTGCAGTTTGGAAGTTGTTTGGAAACGACGACTTTTACTTTTATCCTCCACGTTCACCGGACTTGACTCCACTTGATTTTTACTTGTGGGGCTACCTGAAGGATGCAGTTTATGGTACAAGACCCGCAACACTCGAACACCTTAAGGATGCAGTTTATGGTACAAGACCCGCAACACTCGAACACCTTAAGGATGCAATTAGGGAAAAGTGCGGGACCATCACAGCATCCACATTAGTCCATATCTGCGAATCAGTTAGTCGACGCATTCAAAAGTGCATTCATGCCGCCGGAGAACATTTTGAGCACTTGGCGTAGTTAATTAAATTTTATATGCAAACAACTCGCTATAACATTTTGATCACTTAGATTACTAATTTACCTTTCATTGGCAATTGCGATAACAATATATTGTTTGGGTTTTTTTAAATTATAAAATATAGGATGCTATAAAGAGTATATAGTTTTTTTTGGGACACCCATATATAAAAAATAGATACAAGTATATATGTAAAAAATATATACAATAAGTATATATATAAAAAATATATACAATAAGTATATATATAAAAAGTATATACAATAACTATATATATAAAAACTATATACAATAAGTATATAAAAAATATATACAATAAGTATATATATGTAAAAAATATATACAATAAGTATATGTAAAAAATATATACAATAAGTATATATGTAAAAAATATATACAATAAGTATATATGTAAAAAATATATACAATAAGTATATATATAAAAAATATATACAATAAGTATATGTATATATATAAAAAATATATACAATAAGTATATATATACATACACACAATAAGTATATATATATATATATATATATATATATATATATATATATATATATATATATATATATATAAAATATATACAATAAGTATACCTTACCTTACCTTATGAACCTTATGTTGTTTCGCGTGTTGGTCTCTCTTCACACGGAGGTCAAGCTGGT
This sequence comes from Bathynomus jamesi, assembly GCA_023014485.1. Taxonomy (NCBI): domain Eukaryota; kingdom Metazoa; phylum Arthropoda; class Malacostraca; order Isopoda; family Cirolanidae; genus Bathynomus; species Bathynomus jamesi. Next base: position 683,490 of record JAJOZX010001998.1, read on the forward strand.
GGCCCCGCCTCTAGGTCTGGCCTGGTGGAGGAGCGAGTTGCTTTCTTGCGCTCTCCACCGTACATAGCCAGGCACGCCCGGCTCATCTGGTACTGTCCTGAGCCAGGCATCCAGTCTTTTCTTGAAGACTTCAACTTTGACCCCCGTTACGTTTCTGAGGTCCTTAGGAAGCTGGTTGAAAAGTCTTGGCCCCTTGACAACCAAGCTATTTTCCTTCAGGGTTGAGGAGGTCCCTTGTCGTGCTTTTAATTTGGGAACACTACACATTCTGCCTTTCCTATTTTCCAGTGTTGTTTGAATGGTAATTGGGTTTAGTTTTAGGTTTGGTACCAGTTTTTCGATCATTTTCTATATGTAGATTATGATGTACCTCTCTCTTCTTCTTTCCAGTGAGTACAGATTTAGTTTACGTAGTCTTTCCCAGTAGTTGAGTTCTTTGCAGCCATCAATCTTGGCTGTGAAATGCCTTTGCGTTTCTTCTAGTTTATTAGTTTCTTCCTTTTTTATATGGGGACGTCAAAACTGAGCAGTATTCAAGTTTTGGTATAATCAGTGTTTTTAGCAGGGGAATCATTACTGTCCTGTCCCTTCTCTTGAACGTTCTTTTTTGTACGCGGGTGACAGACATTGATGATTTAAAAGCAAGAATCACAGCTGCTATTGAGCGAATTGATGTGGATATGCTGCAGCGTACATGGCAACATTTGGATTAATTATCGATTGGATGTTTTGCAAATCACTGATGGTGCACATATCGAATGTTTGTAACAACGTTACTTTAATAAAAGAAACTTTTGAAAATACAGATTCTAAATAATCTTGTTTAAGAATTTTACGTGTGTTATCAAGAATTTTATTAAAAGATGAAATTGTACAGATAATGTTCGGACACACTGGAATTTCTAAAAAACTTGTCAAAACTTGATATCAGAAAAAACTTAATGAGATTCTCTGTAAAATGGGACAACACTGGAATTTCTACACTTCATGGTTGACTTTTAATAACAGCCAAAATTGTTCATATAATTCTCGGACACCCTGTATATATACAGTATATATATATATATATATATATATATATAAGCAAACAACCACAGGGAAAAGGAAACACAAAGTCCGAGCGCTTTCGTGATATATCACGAAAGCGCTCGGACTTGTGTTTCCTTTTCCCTGTGGTTGTTTGCTTATTAATAAGATCACGTGTTATTTTGTGATTTTAGTATATATATATATATATATATATATATATATATATATATTCAATATATATACAATAAGTATATATATATATATATATATATATATATATATATATATATATATATATATACACAATAAGTATATATATATATATCTATACAATATATACAATAAGTATATAATAGTTACATAATTAATGTGAAAAGATTCCTCAACATCGAACCGTTGGTATCCGGAGCATGATTTAAAGGGACGAAAAAGTGGGACTCCTTTCGGCGTTCCCCCCCCCCCATCGCCACCCCCAACCAGCCCCCACCTGCTACGCTCCCCCACATGCCGTTACAGATAAATTGGTGTCGTCTACTATAAATCTTGTAGAAAATCCTCTGTTATGTTTTATATTCGACAAAGTAGATCATATTAGGTCAGACCTTCTTGTATCTGTCTGTCATGATTTTTATGATTCAGAAGAAATAGAACATGCGAGGGCACAATTAAACACCCTGTTCGGTGCTTCTCTCCCAACTCGTAGAGGTAATTCTAAAAACGAGAATACCCTGAAAGACATTATAAATAAAGTGTCGACCCTCCGGGATACTGAGAATAATATTACCTTTTACGTTTCTAACTTCCATAGAATACCGTTAATCTCTATGGGTGACGTAAACGTCTCGGTGTTCCTCAAACAGTATAATGAGGTACAAAAGTCGATAGTTGAACTGAAACACCAACACGTGGTGTCATATCAGAAAAACGCGATTTCGATAGAACAGTTCTGGTCAGAGTTAGATGCGTTGAAAGAGACGCTCCTCCCAAAGCCCAGTTACTCGGAAATAGTTCACCCTATTTGTGTTGCGAATTCAGCTCTCCAACGAGGCAAGCGATATTCGACACATGATAGAAGAAATCATTGGTGAACACAGTATAGTGATAGTTAATAAACTAAACACGAAATCTCTGTATTATAACTCTTTTAAAGTAATAATTAAAGGTGTAATATGAGTCAATGGCCAGACGGTATTATTGTAAAGGAGTTTATTCACTTTTCCAGGAGATTTGATAACAGGCAAAATAATAATAATAATAGGCGCCCTAACGGTAATGCCTGAAAGTTGTGCTGTGTATAATAATAATAATCTTACTAATAATAAATTATCTATCAGTCATGGCGGATAACTTGTGGAAAATAGTCTCATATAATGTAAGGTCAGTGAGGAATTCAACTGTAGATGTTCATAAAATCTGCGACAGTGCAGATTTGATACTCCTGCAGGAGCACTGGCTACCTAAGCAAGAGCTAAAATTCCTCTCTACCATCCATGATGACTTTATGTACCATGCGTCATCAGCAGTAGACTTGTCAGATGAATTAATGTACGGTAGGCCTTTCGGTGGTGTTGCTTTCTTATTAAGGAAAAATTTGTCAAAACATATAAGATTTTTAACAAACGATAATGTAACGTTGTTAGGCATTGAATTACAAGTGAACAATGATTGCATATTAATTGTAAACTGCTATTTACCATACAACAACGGCAGTAATCTAGATGAATACATTGATTTGGTGTACAAAATTAAGTCATTATCAGATAACCCCAAATATTCTCACTGTATAATAATGGGGGACTTTAACGCACATGTGAACTCGGAATTTAAGTATAAGTGATGTAGATGTATTAGGGGTAGCCAGTGGTAATTTTACTTACGTTAGCGATATGAGTAGTACCACCAGGTGGATTGATCATTGTCTCACTAGTAATAATCTAAAGGATCGAATTGTTAGAGTTCATATTTTGCATGATTTCCTTCTTTCTGATCATAGACCATTAGAAACATTAATTAACGTTACCAATTTATGCGCAACACGACTTAACAAGAACTCAATAGGTAAGAATAATCGCGTCGATTGGTCCAATGTTAATATGCAGCAGAGAATAGAATACAAAGACATGTCACCTCTTTAATAATTTAGAAATTTTGCACGTTCCCTGTAATAATCCGTGCTCAAATGATTCTCACTGTAAACTCATAGATAGGTATTATAGTAAGATAATATTCCTCTTAAGAGAAGCAGGAAGCCCCCTGATTAAATCTTACAACTATCATACTAAGGTTATTCCTGGATGGAATGATTTTATTGCCCCACTGAAGAGGGAATCGAAAGATGCCTATGATTTGTGGTGCTTTCATGGTAGACCCAGATTAGGACCAGTATACATGAATATGTGTAGAAGTCGGGGTCAGTATAAGGCGGCCATAAGGCGATGTAAACAGGAAGAAGAATCTATTCGAGCATCAAAAGCCTGTGAAGCTCTCATAAATAACGATACAACAAATTTTGGAAATTTGTTAAGAATCAAACGGGTGTCAAAAATGTCCTCCCTCCGACAATCGATGGGGTGTCAGGGGAGGATGAAATTGCAAAGCTGTGGAAAAACCATTACTCTAACATTCTTAACAGTGTGAGTAGGGATAATCTTAAGATAGATTGCAGCGAAACGATTGTGGGAGGGACAAGCGAAAATATTTTGATATCATTTTCTGAAGTAAAGAGGTTAATTAAAGAGTTAAACACTGGTTCTGCGTCAGGGATAGATGACTTATCGAATGAGCACTTAAAATATGCAAATGACGTAGTATGTCTGCATATATCATTGCTCCTTTCAGCCATGCTTGCTCATAGCAGAGTTCATGAGGGTATATATCTTGCCCCTGGTCAAAAATAAGTACGGAGACATTCTGTTCAGCAATAATTACAGGCCTATTGCTATCGCTTCCTGCTTCTCGAAACTACTAGAAAAACTCTTGTTACTCCTATTAAATGATTTCCTATGGACATCTAATCAGTTTGGCTTTAAAAGGTCCCACTCAACTGACCTATGTATCTATGTACTTAAAGAAACAATATCTAAATACATTGACAGTAATTCAACCATTTATAGCTGTTTCCTTGATATAAGTAAGGCATATGATAGGGCGAACCACAATATTTTATTTGCAAAACTAGAAGACAGGAAGGTTCCCATGTACATATTAAATTTATTGAAATTTTGGTATTCTCACCAATCTTTCACTGTTAGGTGGGGCAATGTACTATCTGAGTGTTTTGGCTCCTCTTGCGGGGTGAGACAAGGCTCCTTGCTCTCCCCTTTGCTGTTTAATGTGTATATTGACTGATTAATTGCTTCACTTAATGAAGCAACAGTGGGATGTTGTATAGATAACACAAGGATAAATAACTTAGTTTATGCCGATGATATGGTGTTAATAAGTCTCTCTGTTAAAGGGCTGGATCGGCTACTAAATGTCTGCGAAGTGTATTCGCAGAAACATGATATTCTTTTTAATGTTACAAAAACTAAGGTTATGCAATTTCATCCTAAAAGCTGTAATCAGCCAGCTCATATAAGGTTTAAAATGAATGGTGAAATAATTGAGGAAGTACAAGAGGTTAAGTATTTGGGTCAAACTATTACCAGCTCCTTGAGTGATGACTCGGATATAAGAAAACAATCTCGAAGCCTGTGTGCTAAAGCGAATATGACCATAAGGAACTTTCGTTTCTGTACAAGTGAAGCTAAAGACACTCTTTCGTACTTTCTGCAGTAATATATACGGTCAGCAACTCTGGGTGAATTATAAAAAAGGTTCTGGCAGAACCCTAAATTTGCTGTACAACAGGTCTTTTAGACTCTTACATAAATTACCGCCGAGATGCACAGCTTAGCAAATGTTTGCTACCCGCAATGTCCCCAGCTTCCCGGAGGTAACAAGACGTGCTCACACAGTCTAATGCAAAGAATTAAAAAATCAACCAACCCGATCATCCAAGCTATCCATGAGTCCTGCCATTTATCCTCTAAGCTATGGACTTCTTGGTACGAAAACGTCTGTCTATAACTCCACTTAACTTCGACAGTGCAGCAAGTGTATTATTTCTAATCAAGTGTATATATTTCTATCCTTAGTATATGAACTGTCATTGTATTAATAATATTTGTCATATGGACTATAGTCTGCCAATAAACCGTTTCATTTCATTTTCTTTTTCATTTCATTTTCATATATATATATATATATATATATATATATATATATATATATATATATATATATATATATATATATATATACAATAAGTATATATAAATATATGTACAATAATAATATATATATATATATATATATATATATATATATATTATATATATATATATATATATATATATATATAATATATATATATATAAATAAATATAATACAATAATTATATATATATATGTATAAAATATTATATAAATATATATGCAATAAGTATATATATATATATATATCAAAGCTATTGACTTCTCCTTAGGGAAACGGAGCTTACAGATGAACAGAAGGATCAACACAACGGCAAACATTTTCATTTATTTGTACTTCAGACGTTTCGACAAATCTTTTGTCATCATCAGTGAATTAAGTCTTAAAACCTTAAAACAAAAGTAAAAAGTGAAAATTACATCAATACAATATTAAAACCATTAAAATTAAAACCTTAAAGCAAAATGAAATGCATCAATACGAAATTAAAAACATTTAAATTTCATCACTATAAAAACTAAAATTAAATTAAATTACCTCAATAGGTAAATACACAATGTTTACATCCACCTCCATACTTGGCAAAGTCTAAGAGAACACTGGATGGTCAGAGAATTAGAAAGGGTATGTCTGTGAGAATCGGTTGGTTAGTTAAAAGAGTTGTAATTTGTAGGATGAGCTATTATTATTAAGGGAGGGTTTGTTTCTATAGATGTACAAAGATTCTAAAATCCACTCATGGCTGGTCTACCTAACTGCTAACTGCGTTCTTAACTGTGTATTGCGCATGTCCTCCGTGGTGGCGGAGGGGACCTACAATTTTACGTGGGTTCCGAACCACAAGAACATACGAACATGAGAAATTTTATAGTGGGCACACTAGGGCCACTTCGGCCCATCGAGGTGGCTCCACTATGTAAAAACTGCCTGTACATTGGCAACAACCAATTTTTACAAAACTAAATAATTATCAATTTAAAACTAATTAATTATCAATTAAGAACTAAAGATAGAATCTCTCGATTGAGGGGATCAAGTCATAATAGACTACTATCCACAAATATGTTACACTCTACAGGGTGTCCGAGAATTATCTGTACAATTTTTGGCTGTTATTAAAAGTCAACCATGAAGTGTAGAAATTCCAGTTTGTCCATTTTACAGAGAATCTCATTAAGTTTTTTCTGATACCACGTTTTGACAAGTTTTTTTAGAAATGTACGCGGGTGACAGACATTGATGATTTAAAAGCAAGAATCACAGCTGCTATTGAGCGAATTGATGTGGATATACTGCAGCGTACATGGCAACATTTGGAGTATCGATTGGATGTTTTGCGAATCACTAATGGTGCACATATCGAATGTTTGTAAGAACGTTACTTAATAAAAGAAACTTTTGAAAATACAGATTCTAAATAATCTTGTTTAAGAATTTTACGTGTGTTATCAAGAATTTTATTAAAAGATGAAATTGTAGAGATAATGTTCGGACACACTGGAATTTCTAAAAAACTTGTCAAAACTTGGTATCAGAAAAAACTTAATGAGATTCTCTGTAAAATGGGACAACATTGGAATTTCTACACTTCATGGTTGACTTTTAATAACAGCCAAAAATTGTACAGATAATTCTCGGACACCCTGTATATCTATTTACAACCGACATGCAAAATATAAGATCCAAAGAATCCAGTCAATTTCATTACGATATCCATCAATACCAGTACCTTGCCAACCAAAAATAAGTCACGGTCCATATCAATTGCGGATCAAGTCACAATTTACAACCATATACATTAGAATATATATACTTAGGAAGAAAAGTGTAGGTGTGGCTGTAAAGACTGTACAGTAATGTAGAAATTCGTGTGCACCCATTAGGGCCTCCCATTTAAAGGTGTTTGTGGGGCAAGTGAAGTTCATGAGTTTAACAATACCTCACATTACTATGGGGGTCACCGCTCGGCAGAGGAATCTCTTTAAATGGGGTGGGTAAGGACAGAGAGTATCCCCTAACCCAAGATGCTGCCTCCCTATTTCCCACAACACTTGTAAAACTATGTTTTCTTAAATTTGTTCTACATCTTGGCTTAAATAATTTCATACAATGACCTCTAGTCTGGTTATTGTGATCTTTAATGAAAAGAGAATCAAAATCTATCTTAACCAACCCTTAATTTTACTACCTTAAACTATACCCAGTCTATCAACAGATGCGTCTAATCGATTTTTAAACATGTTTATAGACGTGCTACTAATTACTTCTACCGGCAAACTATTCCAGCTATTTACTATTCTATGCGTAAAAAAGTTTTGGCAACTGCTGTCTCGAACCTTCTACTTGTCAACTTACACCCGTTATTTCTAGTCCTATTATATTGAGATAGCTTTTCGAAGTATCTCTATCTACGTTATCGAACCCATTCATAATTTTGAACACCTGGATTAGATCACCCCTTAGCCTCCTAGTCTTGAGTGTAGTCAATTTTAACTCTTTAAGCCTATCCTCGTACGACTTTCACCTAAGCGACGGAATCATCTTAGTTTCTCGTCTTTGAACTCTTTCGATTTTGTCTATATCTTTTCGCATATGCGGATTCCAAAATTGGAACGCGTACTCCAAATGGAGACTAACTAATGATTTATAAAGAGGAACTATACGATCGCGCGATTTGTACTCAAAATTCCGAGCTATAAAACCTAAAAGTTTGTTCGCTTTATTGACCGCTGCTGTACTTTGTTTCGCTACTTTTAAATCACCAGTGACTATAACTCCTAAATCTTTTTCCTCCCCTACGCTTATCAACTCTTTCCCTGACATGCTATACGCCAAATTACCGTTACGCGAACCTATATGCAAAATTTTGCACTTATCGACGTTAAATCTCATTTGCCATGTGACTGACCAATCAACGATTTTATTCAGATCATTCTGGATTTTACCTCTATTTTCGTCATTAATCGCCCTACCACCCAGCATCGTGTCATCCGCAAACTTTGAAACTGTATTGACTAGGCCGACATCTAAATCGTTAATATATATAAGAAAAAGCAAGGTTTTTTAACATTAGTGACGATGCAAAAAGTGCCCTTGGATATGGTATGTCCTTTTTTATTGTTAAAAAACCTTCGGCTTTACAAATTTGTTATAGTCTCGCGTGTTTTGAAAAACAGTGTAATCTCCCTCAGTATTTGTTTAACATAGTTAAAGGCCTCGTTTATAGTGCGGCGAATGGTAATTACGAAGATAACTTTCCTAAACGTTTTCGCAATAGCCTCTCACAATTAAAAAAAGATGGGGAGCTCCATATTACTAAAGCAGACAAGGCTAACACCATAGTTATTATGGACAAAGTGGACTACATCGGAAAGATGAACGAGCTTCTCCAGGACCCCGCCACATACACCAAACTTAGGAAGAACCCGCAGGATGACGTCATCAAATCATTTAATAGTGGCTTGAAACGCCTTCTCAAAGATCATAAGAACTTAATTCCGCTTTTCATGTCCACTTCACCTGCTCTGCCCTACCTTTACGGTCTTATTAAAACCCACAAACCTGGTAACCCTATCCGCCCTATTATTAGCTCGGTGGGCTCTATTACTTATAAACTCTCCAAATGGCTTGTCAAAGTCTTGTCCCCCATTCTCGGAACTATCTCTGATTCACATGTAAAAAATTCCATGGATCTTACGGAAAAATTGAATAATGTACTACTGAAACTAACGATAAATTGATTAGTTTTGATGTTTGTTCATTGTTTACAAAAGTGCCGATTGACGATATGCTTGACTTTCTCTCCCAAGAATTACATAAGTATGACCTGCCACTACCTTCACACATTGTTTGGAACTCATTAAGCTTTGCATCAAAGACTGTAAATTCACTTTCAATAACGAGTATTATCAACAAGTTTTTGGGATGGCTATGGGCAACCCCTTATCGCCCCTCCTCTCCAATATTTATATGGAGTTTTTGAAATTACCTATATTCCGAGAATCCTGGGGGTTGGCATCCCTTGGTTGCGGTACGTCGACGATATTTTGTGTATCTGGCCCATGAATCGTGACCTGGATAGCTTCCTCCTTCAGTTAAATGATCAAGTCCCCTCCATTAAGTTTACTTTAGAAGTTGAGCAAGACAATTCAATCCCATTTTTGGATGTGCGTGTACATAGGGAAAGCCCAGGTTTTAAGTTTAGTATCTATCGGAAAACGACAAACAATTTGTCCTACGTACACTTTTACTCGGGTCATGATACCCCCATTAAGAAGGCCATATTTTCATCAATGTTTCTCCGCGCCCTTAGGATCGCCAGTCCGGAATACATCGATGCCGAATTGGAAAAAATCAACGGTATTGGAAGTGATTTGTGTTATCCATCTGCGTTTATGGAATCTTGTCTCAACAAGGCAAAACGAACTTTCTATCGTGTCAATATTAACACTCGTACTTGTCAAAAAATATTTTAGTACTTCCATTTTTCCCGGGCTTTTTAGGCATTGCTAATGTACTTAAACTTTTGGATATTAATGTAGTATTTTCATATAACAATATTGTGAAAAATATCATAGTAAAAAATAGCCCTACCAATAATTCAGGCATTATCTATAAAATTGGGTTGTAAACAATGTGATTCCTTTTACATAGGTCAGACGGGAAAGGATTTGCACACACGTATAAAACAGCATCAATATTCCGTTAGAACAGGACAGTTGTCCAGTGCCCTTTTTGTCCATTTGTCAGAGTTAGCCCACTGTATTGATTGGAATAATGCTTCAGTTTTATTCCATTCAAGCAACATTGTTAATAGAAATATTCTTGAGTCTGCCATTATCCAACTTTCAAATAACTTCAACATAAGCAAAGGTCTTTTTCAACTCGATCCTGTTATGTTGAATTCCTTTAAAGCAGATTTAGATAAGAAGTGTAAAACATTAAATCTTTGGTAAACTTGTCTTCTACTTTATTAACTTTTAATTTGCATTTTATTTTTTTATATATATCGAAACCTGACCATAGGCAGCAATGTGTTAAAACCCGGACAGAGTTCTAGTATAAATTTGTATTTTTATAATCCATTTGATCTTGTGCTAAAAATCGATTAACTTTTAATTTGCATTTTATTTTTATTTTTTTATATATATCGAAACCTGACCATAGGCAGCATTGTGTTAAAACCCGGCAGAGTTCCAGTATAAATTTGTATTTTTATAATCCATTTGATCTTGTGCTAAAAATCGATATTTTTCCTTACAATCTGTACGCCTCATTGGTAATCCTTTAAGGTTTTAATTTTTAATTTTTTATTATTTTTACTTCTCTGTTTATTGTATATATATGTATATATAGATATGTATGTATGTATTTGTATATATAGATATGTATGTATATATATATATATGTATGTGTGTGTGTGTGTATGTTATTTATTTTTCTTTTTTTTCTTTTGTAACCTATATATAGGCTTAACCTTTTTATATACTTCAGTGTTCCTGAGGATGTCATTAGACGAAAGCGCTTGAGCACCATTTTGTGTTTCCTTTCCTTCGTGGTTTTATTCATCATATATATATATATATATACACACTTATTATATATATATACACACTTATTATATATACATATACACACTTATTATATATATATATACCACTTATTATATATATTATACACACTTATTATATATATATACACACACACACTTATTACATATATATATATACATATATATATATTATATACATATATATATATACACACTTATTTATATATATATATATATATATATATATATATATTTTATATATATATATATATATACACTTATTATATATATATATATATATATATATATATATTAATATATATACACACACTAATTATATATATATACACACTTATTATATATATAAATATATATACACACACACTTATTATAATATATATACACACACACACTTATTATATATATATATATACACACACTTATTATATATATATATATACACACACACTTATTATTATATATATACACACACTTATTATATATATATACACATACACACACACTTATTATATATATATAGATATACACACACTTATTATATATATATATATATATATATATACACACACTTATTATATATATATATATACACACTTATTATATATAATATATATATATATATATATACAAACTTATTATATATATATATATATATATATATATATATATATATATATACTTATTATATATATATATATACACTTATTATTATATTATATATATATACACTTATTATATATATTATATATATATACACTTATTATATATATATATATATACACTTATTATATATATATATATATATATACACACTTATTTATATATATATATATATATACACTTATTATAAGCACACCGGACAAAAAATTAGTCACCCCTATTAGAACCGATAGTAGGAAGTTCAAGGTCACACAGAGGGCGCTGACGTAGCATTGGTAAGTGACAAGTAGCCGTGACGTAGCACACAGGATCAGATCTGTTTCGTGAGGTGGTGAAGAACAAAGTGTGTGTTGGATATAGTCTGCAAAATGGGTCGTGAGGCAGACGTTACTCAGTGGCAAAAAGGAGCCATCGTGTTTGGCAGAGCCCACGGACACAAAATGTCTGAAGTAGCCCAATTTGTTGGTGTGTCAACACGTACTGCCCAGCGAGTTTACAAAGAGTGGTGTAGTTCGCAATCAACTGAAAATCGACGGCGTAACTGTGGCCGGAAAACAATTCTCGACAATAGGGACCGCCGCCATATTTCTCGTCTAGTAACTGCAAATCGATTTCAAACCAGAGAACAATTGCTCCAAGAAACCAATGAGGTTCTCCTGCGACCAATTTCTGAACGGACATTGCGACGAGAACTGCATGCGATGGACATCTGGAGCAGGGTACCACGGAAGAGGCCGCTGTAACAGCAAGTCACAAATTGGCACGTTATAAATGGGCTCAGAGGCACAAAAACTGGACTGCGGCAGATTGGAAACGTGTAATTTGGTCCGATGAGTCCCGTTTTTGTTTGTTCTCCAATGATGGGAGGCGACGAGTACATCGCCAATGAAGCCTTTAATCCTGAATGCGTCGAAGGTGTTGTTCAGGCTGGAGGTGGTTCCGTGATGTTCTGGGATGTTTTTCGTACCACGAAATGGGCCCTCTCGTTCCAGTGACGATGAATTTGAACCAGCAGGCGTACCTCGCATACTAAAACTCGCCGGATTCGTGCGGTTATCAAGGCCAGAGTCGCCGTCACACGTTATTAGGTACATTCTGAGAGGGGTGACTAATTTTTTGTCCGGTGTGCTTATATATATATATAGATACTTATTATTATATATATATATATATATAATATATATATATATATACACACTTATTTTATATATATTATATTATATATATATATATATATACACACTTATTATATATATATATATATATATATATATATATATATACACTTATTATATATATATACACTTATTTTATATATATATATATATATACTTATTATATATATATATACACACTTATTATTATATATATACACACTTATTATATGTATATATATATTATGTTAACCCCTCCGTCTATGGCCCTGAGTCGGTTCGGAATCGACGGGGGTTCTAGTTAGGAGGCAGCAACGGATATTTCTTCTATAACATTCTAATTCTTTTCGGTCGCCTCTTGTTAAACTCTTGGCTACAGACTCGCCAAGACTGTTATGCCAATATCTTCTATGGTGCTTGGGTTGTCTCTTTCTCTCGCTTTATGGGTCGACGATTCTTAATTCTTCTCTTGCTATAATACTCTGATACTTTCTCTTGGTACTAAACTTATCGATTTTTCTTTTATAACTTATCGCAACTGACTAAGTTCTTCTGAAGATAGCCCAACTCAAGGGGAAAAATAAAAAGTTTCTCTTACTCTAATTTACTTCTTAAAAATTTACAGTTAGTGCTCTGAATTTACAAGGGTAGAGGTTCGACCTCTTTCGACCATGGCTCATGCCGGAATCTAAAAAGTTAAGGAGGCAAGGGGCCTCTGCCCCCTCCTCGCAGAGAGGCTGCTAACAAAGGAGTCGTAATGAAGTGCTATACTGAAGTACCGCAATGAAGTGACTTAATAAAGTGCCGTAATTTTACAAATACATTTATAATATAAACCTAAATGTTTGGGGGAAGACAGTTGAAGGTTAAGTTCCCCCCTTTTAAACACATGATCAGATGTTTGAAAAAATTCCAAATAAAAATAATTAAAAAAATAAAAATAAAAACTAATTTGTATTTTTTCGCCGAGTCTACATTTATGAAGGCGATATCATTTCGTAATAGTACACATAAGTACAAATTAAGTACACGACTGAGTACGTATTAATTTTGGTTCATTACAATTATGGATTACTTCACATTCGCTTATGATTGTCCATTACAGTTCTATTAAAGTACATTCTTACATTATAAATTAAATCATTACATTTAATTACAGTTTCATTGAAGTACATTACAAGTTATTATTAATTACAGTTTCATTAAAGTACATTACGTCGTTTACCATTCTTAGTGTTTTTATATATGGTTATACTATATGGTTATACTATATGGTTATACTATATGGTTATTATATTTGGTTATTAGTACAACACAAGTACATGAGACATGACACACATGATATAACATAACGCATGATAAAGTTATAAATTCGAATCGAGCGAAAGGAGACTTTTTTATCTTTGAAGCGTTCGATTCTGCCAGTTAGCGGAATGTGATAACTTACTAAGCATTTTTCGAGTTCAATGCGGGAGGTGATATAATAAAAAATAATAATGAAAAAAATAATACGAGAACGTATTTTGCGTTTTCGAACGAAGGCATGAAGTTTTTGCATTTCATAGATTGACACGAGTAAAAATGAATATTAATAAAATTTATATAGGATAATGATCAAGATAAAATATGGACGTATGGGGGCGGGGATATGGTCGAATAATAGTTATATTATACTACATACATAAATAATGAATTCTATATAGTGTACAGTTTTTTTATGATGATAAAGAATTTTCATACATTGCATACTAGAGATATAATGAAGGGAAATTAATGACGGGAAAATGTGACGTCATAGTTATTGAATTTGTACGTATAGTACAAATCATTATTAGGAAGATTTACATGAACGAATTAGAGACAAAGAGTGGTATCAATGACTAAGAAGTACAACTGCGGGTTCCAATCCTGTTACATGCAATGTGTATGCATAATCTAGGGTCGAGGGTGAGATGGAAGACATCATAATTAATTATAATAAATTCTATAACAATGAAAAATGGAAAATAGATACCACTAAACCACAGAAATGGTAGATCATAGGGTTGTGACACAAACAAAAATAGGAAGCTACAAATAAATTTTTTATCCAAAACTCGCTTAGGCAATTTTCGTTTCTTATGTAAAAATGAATATGGATTATTCATTGTTCATTTTTACATATATATATATATATATATATATATACACTTATTATATATATATATATATACACACTTATTATATATATATATATACACTTATTATATATATATTTATATATATACACTTATTATTTATATATATATACACTTATTATATATATATATATAATATATATATTATATATATATATATACACACTTATTATATATATATATAATATATATATATTACACTTATTATATATATATACATACACTTATTATATATATATATATATATAGCAATAACTGCAATATTGCAGTTAAATGTACATATTCACGATTTGCGAGGGTGCCCTCTCAAGGCATTGGTTTCTGCCCTATGTAGGAGAATTACAACTTCTGACTATCGTGGCTCCGTAGTGTAGTGGTTAGCACGTCTGACCGGCAATCGGAAGATCCTGGGTTCGATTCCCGGGCGGGTGCCTTATTTTTCATTTGTTTGTTATTTCTCTTCCTCGTGTGCAGAACACTCCTCTATACTTACGTCGTTTCTATACGTTTATATACTGCGCGGTCATTGCAGTTAAATGTATATATATATATATATATACATACTTATTATATATATATATATATATATATACTTATTATATATATATATATATACTTATTATATATATATATATATATACTTATTATATATATATATATATATACTTATTATATATATATATATTATACTATTATATATTATATATATATATATATATATACTTATTATATATATATATATATATATATATATATATATATATATATATATCTATATACTTATTATATATATATTATATATATATATATTATGACTTATTGTGTTATATATATATATATACTTATTATATATATATATGTATATACTTATTATATATATATATATACTTATTATATATGTATATATATACTATTATTATATTATATATATATACTTATTATTATATATATATACTTATTATATATATATATATACTTATTTATATATATATATATATACTTATTATATATATATATAAACTTATTACACTGGGGAACAAATTTCAACTTTTTGTCTATTGAATTAGATTTGACAGTTAGTTCTAGTTAATTTGGGTGCGCTGAGCACGAATTGTTACTCGGTTTTGCTCTATCAGGTCCTGATTTTGCTCAACACCCCCCTCTTTCGTCGTATTCATAAAAAGGTTTTTTTCTCAATACTCGCTAAGTCTTTTTGCAGTTACACATTATGCAACTAGGTTTTTATCTAGGTATTTGTACCTATTGTTATGGTATTGTTGTATTATGTATATTTTTATATGTAACACCCTAAAAATATTTTAATTTTGTCATTTTTAACCCATTTTAATATTAGTAAATTAAGCTAAAAATATCATAGAATTCTAAAATTTTCTCGAGCGTTCCTGTTCTCTGTAGAGTATTCTAGAGGGACAACTAAAATATATAAAAGCGACTCGTTTCCAGAGTTAATCAGTCAATTCAATCAGTCAGTCAGTCAGTCAGTCAGTCAGTTGAGTTAGTTAATTAAGTTTGGGCATTAACATAATTTTGAATTGGCATATGATTTAGTGAGTAATTTTGTCATCGTGATTTAATATAGTTGATTTAATTAGACGTAATTTATATTGTACCTACTCATCCGTGTTTCTAGTTTAATTTCATAGATTGTAAGTACCTATTTCATAATAAGTACCTATTTAAACTAATTTTTGTGTTTATATTTCAGATTTTCTTAAATTTATATGAATTAAGGGCTTTAAATACCTTTACAAATTGGCAGAACAATCAAGCAATATGTCATCAAGCACTAGAAAGTTCAAATGCAAAAACAACCCTGATTCCTTCTGTTATATATGTGGAAATTTTACACTTCCACATCAACGAGCAAATATAACTGACTTCGTAAAAAGAGCTTACTTAGCTTATTTTTGGCATAAAACTGGGGGACCAAGATAAATCGTGGGCTCCACATAAAGCCTGCACTATATGCATTGAAAGACTGCGACATTGGACGAAGGGTTCGGATTCAAAAATACCTTTTGGAGTTCCGATGGTAAGTTTATGATTTCATAAAACTACGTAATTTAATCACTAGTATACTGTAACTTACCTAAATGTAATTGTAGCTTAGGTACAAAAACAAAAATTTACAGAAAATGTTTATAAGAATCTTAAATATTGCATAAGGTTGAAACACATAGAAATGTTAAATGTTTGGGTGATAACTTTTGATAAAATTCATAAAAACAATTTTTTTTCCATATCAGGTGTGGCGAGAGCCTACTAACCACGAGACCGATTGCTACCTTTGCTTTGTCAAGACTTCGGGCTTCACTAAGAAAAATAAACATTGTATCGAGTACCCAAATTTCGACACCACGATACGACCTGTGCTACATTCAAATGAGATCCCCATTCCAAAATTTAAGGGTCTGCCAACTCAAGAATTAGTTGAAGATGTTCCTGAAAATATTGTTATGCACTTTGAGGAGTCAGACACCGATTTTGACCCAGCGTATTTGAAAGTCAAAACGATTCGCAAAAGTTTAACCGGCCGAGTTGAATGATCTTGTAAGGGATCTAAATTTGCCAAAAAGGCTGCGGAAATTTTAGCTTCAAGACTTAAAGAGAAAAACTTGCTTACTTCAAACACATACATTTCATTTTACAGAAAAAGAGAAGAAGAACTTGTTAAATATTTTAGAACAGAGGATAGTTTAGTATATTGCTGCGACATAGTTGGTTTGTTAAAGAAGATGGGGGTTGAGTCTTACGATGCAAATGATTGGCGCTTGTTTTTAGACAGTTCGAAAAGAAGTCTTAAGTGTGTGTTGTTGCATAATGGCAATCTATACGGCTCGATACCGATTGGGCACTCAACAAAATTAAAAAAAAGTATGAACATATAGAAAAGGTTTTAAATCTTATCAAATATAGGGAGCACGAGTGGATCATATGTGTTTGACTTAAAAATGGTTTTTTCTGCTAGGACACAAGGAGGGTATACTAAATATCCCTGCTTCCTTTGCTTATGGGACAGCAGAGCCAAGGAAGAACATTATTTCAAACAAATCTGGCCAGCACGAACATCACTTACTGTCGGAGAAAAAACGTAATTAATCCACCTTTAGTGAGCAGAGATAAAATCATATTTCCTCCTCTGCATATAAAACTAGGCCTCATTAAACAATATGTAAAAGCTTTAGATACGAACGGCGAGTGTTTCAAATACATAACTTCAAAATTTCCAAGTTTAAGTTATGAAAAAATCAAGGCGGGAATTTTCGACGGTCCACAAATAAGAACAATGATTAAAGACAGCAATTTTCCTAATGTCATGAATGAACGCGAAAAAAATGGCTGGTTCTCATTCGTGGACTTGATAGAAAACTTTTTAGGCAATTATAGGGCAGATAACTACGAAGAAATCGTAAAAAAAACTTTTAAGGGACTACAAAGAGTTAGGTTGCAATATGAGCATAAAAATGCATTTTTTGAATAGCCATCTTCACCAATTTCCAAGTAATTTAGGTGATGTAAGTGACGAACAAGGGGAGAGATTCCACCAAGATATCAAAATTATGGAGGAACGGTACCAAGGCCGCTGGGATTCCCACATGATGGCTGATTACTGCTGGTGCTTGAAAAGAGACCTGCCATCAACAAGCAAATACGCTAGAAAGTCTTACAAAAGAAAATTTTTGCCACAGTGAAAGCTTCATATCTGTTTGTTTTTTATTTTAAGTCATTCTATCGTTATAATGTAATTTTACTGTAGTTTCAACTGCTTGTATTCATGAAACTTGAAAAAAAAATTTAACACACGACTTAATTTTTTAGTCCTAATTGAAAAATCTGGAAAATGGCACATAGGCTGTCGACAAGAATCAGGACCTGATAGAGCCAAACCGAGTTGAAATTCGTATTCAGCGCACACCAAATTACCTAGAATCAAGTGTCAGATATCATTCAATAAAATACGTGTTGCCCAGTGTTATATATATATATATATATATATATATATATATATATATTTATTATATATATATATACTTATTATATATATATATATATACTTATTATATATTATATACTTATTATATTATATATATACTTATTATATATATATATATATACTTATGTATATATATATATATACTTATGATATAATATATATATTACTTATTATAATATATATATATATATACTTATTATATATATATATATATATATACTTTTATATATATATATATATATATGTAAAAAGTGAACAATGAACAATTCCTACACCATCATTGTATGGATTCATTGTCTTCATGCAGTACTTATGTTCGTATAGTTTTATGTTCGAATGTCCATTTTTACATAAGAAACCAAAATCGCCTGAGCGAGTTTTGGATAGAATTTCGATTTATACTTCTTTATTCATTACTGTATTTCCCTAATTCATCTTTTCTAATAATGACTTATACACTATGACGTCATAAAATAACTTTGTTCTCTTGCGTTTTCCCATGCCTTGTACACTAAGTCGTGCGCTTGGTATGTGGACGTCTTCTGTGTGCAATGTATGGTAAATTCTTTAATAATAATGTTGTGGTGTTGTGTAGTATAAGCATTCTTATTCAACCATATTCATCCATACGTCACGTTTTCCCGTCATTGATTTCCCTTGATCATTGTCCTATAGAAATTTTATTAAATATTCATTTTTTACTCGTGTCAATTTGTGAAGCGCGAAACTTTGGGCGTTCGTTCGAGAACGCGAAAATACGTTCTCGTATTATTTTTTCATTTTTATTTTTAATTATATGACCAGAGATGAACTCAAAAAAATGCTTAGTAAGATCGAATTCCGCTCACTACAACAGATTCGAGCGCCTCAAAGATATAATATCTGCTTTCGCTCTGATTTCAAATTCATAACATATTATAGCATATTATTTCGTAAATGAATTATCTCGTAAGTGCCATGTACGTTGTATTATATTTCTAAACATCTTAATTGTCTATTAACATGAAACACTGTAAAAACAAAACAAAGTTATAGTAACTCTTTAATTGTAATTAACTGTAATACTTTAATTTAATTTAACGTAATGTACTTTAATGAAACTGTAATTAATAATAACTTGTAATGTACTTCAATGAAACTGTAATTAAATGTAATGATTTAATTTATAATGTAAGAATGTACTTCAATGGAACTGTAATGAACAATCATAAGCGAATGTGAAGTAATCCATAATTGTAATCGTAATTGTAATGAACCAAAATTAATACGTACTCAGTCGTGTACTTAATTTGTACTTATGTGTACTATTACGAAATGATATCGCCTTCATAAATGTAGACTCGGCGAAAAATACAAATTAGTTTTTATTTTTATTTTTTTAGTTGAAATCTTTCAAACCATCTGATCATGTGTCTAAAAAGGGGGGAAATTTAACCTTCAACTGTCCTCCTGCAAAACATTTAAGTTTATATTATACATGTAATTGTAAAATTACAGCACTTCTTCATTAGACTTCTTCATTAGACTTCTTCATTAGACTTCTTGATTAAGTCACTTCATCATAGCACTTCATTAGGACTCCCTTGTTAGCAGCCTTGCTGCGGGGAGGGGGCAGAGGCCCCTTGCCTTCTTAATATTTTTAGATTCAGGCCTGAGCCATGGTCGAAAGAGGTCCAACCTCTACCCCTGTAAATTCAGAGCAGTACCTGTACATTTTGAGAAGTAAACTACAAAAAGAGAAAGTTTTTATCTTTTCCTTCGAGCCTTGTTCTCTTCAGGAACTTAGCCAGTTAAGTCGATAATTTTAGTATCAGAGAAAGTATCAGAGTATTATAAAAAGAGAAGAATTAAAAATTGGCGACCCATTGCCCATATTACGAGACAACCCAAGCACCATAGAAGATATTGGCATAACAGTCTGGCGAGACTGTACCCAAGAGTTTAACAGAGTGGCGACCGAAAAGAATTAGAATGTTGTAGAAGAAATATCCGTTGCTTGCCTCCAAACTAGAACCCCCGTCGATCCGAACCGACTCAGGGCCATAGACGGAGGGGTTAACATATAACTTATTATATATATATATACTTATTATATATATATATATTATATATTATATATATATATATATACTTATATATATATATATATACTTATTATATATACATATATATATATATACTTATATATATATATATATAATTATTATATATATATATACTTATTTTATATATATACTTATTTTATATATATATATATATATATATATATATATATATATATATATATACTTATTATATATATATATATACTTATTATATATAATATATACACTTATTATATATATATATATACTTATTATATAATATATATATATATATATATATATAATATATATACTTATTATATATATATACTTATTATACATATATATATACTTAATATATATATATATACTTATTATATATATTATATACTTATTACATATATATACATATACTTATTATATATATATATATAATATACTTATTACATATATATACATATACTTATTATATATATATATATATATATATATACTTATTTATATATATATATATATATACTTATTATTATATATATATATACTTATTATATATATATATATA